>VNWX01001781.1:0-14052 GCA_009869905.1 Ceratophysella communis | reverse complement strand
CAAAATCGGATTAAGCAGATTAAAAAGCTGTTTATTCCGGATTCAAATGTTAAGTTCGACAAACAATAGTATTACAGGTTTTAAATTCACGCATTGCAGGTTACGATTTACGATATATGGGAGGTATTGCAGGAAGAACCTGGAAAATCTTAAGCGTCGTCGTATATTTTATGTATTGTGCAATTTGTTAAAAGCATCTTCAGTCAGTCCAGCATTCCTGATCCGATCAGATCAGGCGCGTCTTTGTCAACAGTAGTTCTAGCAAAGCGATCCTATATTTCGGGAAAAATATTTGAAATTTCAGTTCACCAGAAGCTTTCAAAATTTGGATTTCTTAAAATGGGATTACGCTGACGTCGAAAATGATCGTGCCACTACTGTTTACGCTGTTCTTGTTCAGTAATCCTATCAGTAGAGCCGCTCCACATGGACAATTGTACGCTTCGTTCAACGAAAGCTGTAACGGAACGACGCTGCCGTGTGAACCTAGTGCTCTGCTGACCTGCACCTCTGGGGTATGCCAGTGCGAAAGCCCTTCAAACCAAGTTTTCATCAAATCCGCCAATATTTGTCAAAGCAGTGTTGGAGGTCAGTGTACTCTTGAGTCAGAAGGATCCGTCACTGCCAGTCCAAAACGCCCATGCATTCAAAACGCTGAATGTGTCACCTTCTCGGTCAACAACGTGACGAATTATACGGAATGCCAATGTCGTGAAGGGTTCATTGAAAATGCTTCCGGTGCTTGTGTTCCTGGAATCGGACAGCCTTGTAACTATGGACCGGAAGAATGTAATCCGCTTGGACTGGTGGTGTGTAAGGACAGTCGTTGTCAGTGCTACGATAAGCTCCAGGTGTATGATAAGGAAGTGCGGCGGTGTGTCAGTCCAGCAGGGACTCATTGCAAATATGACTCACTTCAATTGGGCTGCGTGAAAAATGCGATTTGTTATCCTTTCTACTACTGGATTCCAGCTCGATGTCTCTGTAAACCAGGTTACGTCCAGACTTTGAACAGAACCTGCGAGCCCGAGTTGAACCGAGTCCCCATTGAAGAACTATAGATTAAGTCAAATTATCAACTCTAACATTTACTTTGTAGTTTTAATTTGATATGCAATAATTTTTAATTAAATATCAGAGTAGCGAAACTTCCAAAATTTCGGGTGCACTCTGACCTTCTTTATGAACACATTTTGACATTTATTTTCGGTAATATCGAAATCAGGTATTCGTTTTTACGCAGTTTTCTTGCACAAATCGTAGCCACATATGACTAGATTTGAATTCAGTACACCTCTGTAGATTCTTACATTATACATGATCTTTTTAAATATCTTTATCGTTAATTCGGAAATTATGCGGAACCTTGCATGTTGAATTTTGAAGGGTGGATCCATTTTCAATCGTGAATATTAAACGTGAATACCACAAGGAGCTACCAGATACGTCTTAATATTTTGTTCTTGAGTCAAGCCAGTAGCGCCATTTTGCAGTAGGTAGACAGCTTCTTCTGGTTTCTGTTGATCAACTTCAGACAACAGAAGCTCGGTGTCACTATCGTCTTCATCGAGTACCCAATCACAAACAACCAGCATTTTCACTGAAGCATAGACCAGGAATGCGAGGCAGATAATGAAGCACTGGACAGTGTGAGAGCTCAAGTTCAAAACGAGTCGACTTGAAGCTTCCCAATCTAAACGAAAAATTTCTTTGTAATTAATAGGTTGTAAATTGCAAATCGCTAAACAGTTATACGATGTATCATCGGATATCGGATTCGCATTAAAAATCATACCAGTTGCGGCTCGGCATACATCCAGAGGTGCATCGCAGTAAAAGTGACAAAGCGTTCCAATCAAACAGGCAAGACATACTACGAGATCACAGGTTAGCCCGCCCTGTCGGAACCAACGAAATCAGTTGATATTATAGTATTTTCAAAGTCAAATCAGTGGTGAAATCGTAATCATATTTACTCTACCAACCTGGACAAGACCTAGCCGCCGTTTTTCGAAGATCGTTCTGGGCTCATTTTTAGATCCCACCGCAATCGTATTCAGCGTACATTCATCTATGTAACTAGCGAAATATACAGCTGGAAATCCAAGAATCATTAATCCAAACAACCAGTTTCCGTTAACTGCTGACGGGCTGTCTTGGAAGAAAGTCCACATGTCGACGAGGATCACGGTAGGAAAAAACATTAGAGCAAAGAACATCACTAGCTCGTGTATCTGTATCACAGTAAAAATTGGATCAGTAGCAATTGAATATTAAAGCTGCAGCTAGGGCTACGGGTAATGTGCGTGGTTATTTTTTTAAATACCAATCCGAAGAAGAAATACTTGACCGTTACTGCATCCAATCGCAACTCATCAGGAGCCCATCTCATTGGGCAAATCAACTTGCACATGAGGCAGGTGCATGTCAACAATACATTCACACCTTGTTCCTTTCCTTTGACATACAATTTGGTCACAAAGTTTCCAGCATTCAGTAGACAGAGAGACAGCAGAAATGGAGCTCGTTCCTGGAAGTCGTCCCATGGAAATTCCCAATACGATAAACTTGTACATTCGAATCCGCAACTTTGAAGAATTACAATAAATGCTTCGAATGGACCGTTTAGGCTTAACGCGTCGAAACTATTATCGCAAAACCGGGATTGAAAGGCCAGTACCAACACCGGGACTGAAGCACTTGCCGCCATTATGTAGCAGAAGTTCACCTATTAAATTCAGTAATATGATATTTTAAGAAGGATTAAAAACTAAGAGGAAATAAAATTACGTAGCGCATATAGCATTTACGTATAGCTAGACTTAGTGGCAATTGCTTACAATAAATTCTGTCAACGATGAAGCCGTTGGAACCCAGCCAGGCCGCCATCTTCTTTCCAACTCGGGTTGGATTTCAGCCACAATGAAGACCAACACAATTGCGCTGACCTCGACTTCCAGCAAAGAGTAAATTGACCGAGCATCAACAAGAAAGCTCAGTAAGTGGCAAGTAATGTAAACCAGAATTCGGCTTGAGTAAATCGAAACGATGTATAACAACATGAAGATGGTTAGGTCATATGCCTGGAAACCAAATAAGGCAGTAAAGGTCATGTACTTATACAAGACTATCGAATATAAGGCTAGAGACAACAAATTACTCCTAAAGTTAGCATCGACCTTACCAGCGTAAGGACAGCATGAGCGATGCAGAGAACAATATCCAGGATTTTGACAAACAGCCATTTCCACCCATCAGATCGTGAGTTCCGTTTCCGTTCATTACATCCGTCAAGGTCAACGGTGTACACTTCGATTTTTCTCTCCATACTACCACTTGTAAGTCCACGTCGGACCTCTATAAAACCCGAGGTCTGCTTACGAGACGATACCGTACTAATAGCAAATAAACTACTTCAGTAGAACAACAAGTAAAGACTAACCTCGGTCAAAGGTCAATCGAGCAGCATGAAGCAGCAATCGTGTAATAAACGTCAAACGTCTGACGACAACAACGGCGAGGCAAATACACGGTTTGAAAACGCTGCCAAAGCAGAAGTATTGTTGGTTCGATCGGTGTTTCTATTTTGAAATTTTCAGCAATGCGCAACCTTTAGTTCACTTTAGTAATTAAGCTTTTCTAACTCTAAAGTTTATAATTTGACTAGATATCGTGTCCATCATTTGATTGCTAAAATTTGAAGTTTTAAATTGTTTGTTTTTAGGTGTTTGTGTTTTTATATTTAGTTGTATAATCACGATGCCATTCCAAGATTCGGGGAGCATGAAAGTTGTTAGGTAAGCGTTACGAGATCCGCCATAATTTTCGATTCGTGTGTGTGTGTACTAACGTGATGTTAAGGATTAATGATAATGATGTATTATATATACACATTTATAAAACATTGCCGCAATGCCATCTAATAAAATATGACAATAATACTTCTTTTAAGGCAAGGCGGCTATTATGGTACTTCCGGAACTAAATTCCATTTGCGGGTAAATTAACACGCACAGTCGAAACCGCCGTTATATTTACTATTGTTCTAAGCATTAACGACTATTACATACAAAGTATTTTGCTCCTCCTAGCTTTCGACTAGAATTTAATTGTGTCTTGCGTCCAATGCGGGATGGATCGGGTTGAGAAATTTTTCATGGGAAAATACTCTAGGTATTTAAGAACAACGTGCGGGGTTCTTCTGCTATTTATTAAGAAAATCGGGCATTGTTTATACTATTAAATTCGGGTATCATCAAACAGCACAGAAAAAAGCGCAAATGGATGAAGATAAAAGCATTTAACACATCACCGTTGGGTGGCATTAGTTGACTTGAGCATTGTCTCTGAGCTGTAGTGAAGCTAATGGTAAATTTGTCAGAACAGAAATCAGAATTATCTAATTGGCATGTGGATGGTCCAGAGAGGCTTGTGGACTGTAAACTACATAAGCTGGAACAGAAGAACATAGCAACAACAAAAACCCCACTTATAAAACTTGTCTTATACTGAATGCGGATCAACACAATAATATAGCGTTCGCTCCTGCCAAATAATAAAAATAGATAAGCTGGAGAGACATCACACGGCTCTCTTAAATTTTTTGTAACCGGGATCTGAGTTTAGTAGCTTTTAGTACGTCCTGCCAGACACGCATACCATATACCATGTAAACCCAGGCCAAAGTTATCTAGTATTCCAGAATTTACAAAATGTTCGGAAAACGAGAAATTCTCGTGCTGCTCAGTGCTTTCTTAGTGTATCGAACATATTATTCCCCAAAGCCGCTGTCATTGACTCCAATTGTTCGAACAGAATTGGGTGATCTGCAAGGGATAAAGTCAATTTCCCGAGATGGACGAGAGTACTTTGAATATTTAGGGATTCCTTATGCCAAGCCACCTGTTGGACCCTTACGATTTGAGGTAAGGCAAATAGGTACACTATAGAAACACAATTTTACCTATGTCCTTACGCACGAATTCAGGCAATTGCAAATAAGAATCAATATGCATTAAATATTTATAGGCTCCAGAAGAAGTAGAAAAATGGGACGGAGTTCTCAAGGCCGTCAAGTATGGAAATGAATGTAGTCAAATGCAACTTATTTTCGGGAATATGGTGGGCGAGGAGGACTGCTTATTTCTAAACGTCTTTACACCTAAAGTGGGTTTACTTCAACATTTTGCCTAGTGTTCCAGATACTATGACTAATCTGATGAATTTTTAATTTGCAGCGGAAGCAGGGATTCTCAGGCTTAATGCCGGTCATGGTGTTTGTTCATGGAGGACATTTTATGGAAGGTTCCGGAAATATGTTCCGGCCAGATTACTTCATGGACGAGGATGTTGTACTGGTCACATTAAACTACAGACTTGCGGCATTAGGTGAAAAGACAGACGATTATTTGCACTATACTAATTCAAAGCCACAATTGCAATCCGTATCTGGCTTAGGCTTCCTTAGCACTGGAGATGGCGTCATAGCTGGAAACGCCGGTTTGAAGGATCAGTCTATGGCGCTAAAATGGGTACAGAAGAATATAGCCCAGTTTGGTGGAGATCCTAAGAAAGTACATATTTGCTTAGAATTAAATCAAGAAGCATAATATTAGTGAATCTAACCACAACTGTCTAATGGAAGTTATGGCTGTTTATCTGAACTAGGTGACCTTATTTGGAGAGAGCGCTGGAGGAGCAAGCGTCCATTTTCACATGATTTCATCGGCTTCGCAAGGTATACAGAATTAATACGATTTGGGACATAGATAGCGTTTAATATTACCTTTTTTCCAGTTTGTAAATATTAAAATTCAGAATACTGAATTAAAACCGTCTGAAATTTCAAAAATACCTTGTAATTAATACCTCACAATAATTTCAGGCCTCTTTCAGAAAGCGATAAGTCAGAGCGGAAATACAAGGACCCCGTGGACACTGAATATGAATGATCCCAAAGATCAATCCGAGCGGTTTAGTCGGCGACTGAATTGTCCTACCTCCAGTACAAAGGAAATGATTGAATGCCTTAAAACCGTGGATGTGAAAGATATCATTGAAACTCATCAGGAAAGCAGGGTAAGAATGAAAATGTACTCGCCCAGATAAATATATTTAGCTCTTAGACGGCGATAAATCTCTAAAATCTCTCAACAAAAGTTTTAATTTTTTTATATAAAAATTAATCTATACCTACTTAATTCTAAAATATTTGTTTTTGAATTTAGGACTCACTGAAAGACCTGCTAGCAACTTTCTTGCCCACAGTCGAAGTTATCAAAGATAAAAATGCCTTTTTACCGGAGCACCCATTGGAATTACTTAAAAAGGCTAAAGCCGGAATTCCATGGATGACTGGTGTAAATCAGCATGAAGGCCTAATTTTTGTTGTCTGTAAGCTCAACACTCACGTATATTCTCAAATATAAATAAATTACTATGGCTGTTGTAAGGGTATTTTTTAATTCCGGTGCAGCAATGGCAAGAAACGCATCACTGGAAGCCTATCTGAGCGATTCCGACAACTGGCTGCAATCGATGTCCAAACTTCTGTTCATAAAAGACTTGACTCCAGATAAAGCCAANGCTGCAATCGATGTCCAAACTTCTGTTCATAAAAGACTTGACTCCAGATAAAGCCAATGAACTAAGGCGATATTATTTCGGAAAAGAATCATCACTTGATTTCCAGGAACATTTCGACAATTATACGACCATGTTCTCAGATGTACTGTTTAACCAAGGATTTTCGGAAACAGTACGCCTTCATGCAAAGCATTCACCAGTATACGCTTACCTTTACAACTACCCTGGAGAATTCTCTTTATATAATGTCATGCTGGCCATCCGAGGAGCTTACCCGACAACCTTGGAGCTCTTAGGTTACGTCGTAACAAAGTGGGTGAACAAAAATATATTTGGAACAGGCCTTCCGCACTATGGCGTTTGTCATTTCGATGAGATGGGTTATTTGTTCAAACTGGAGATGATGCATGAGATCACAAAGGATGACAAAGGTTATGGCATGTCTAAGAAGATGGTTAAACTCTGGACAGATTTCGCTAAGGACGAGTAAGCAACATTCCTTACATTGCATTTTCAAAATCCAAACAACATTTTTTTAATCCTTATTCTTGATTCTTCACACAGAACAAATTTGGAATACGGAGGCCTTGAATGGAAGCCATTCGACCCGAACAATCGTGACTCAGTATATTTTGAAATTGGCGAAACCGGCCGATACATCACAAATCCATTTAATGGCAGACTAGAATTTTTACAGAATACTATTTTTAAACCATGATTTGTGCCTTTAAATTTTCACGACAATCCATGAATTGCTGATCTACAGAGTGCGAGAGCTTTAATAAATTTTACCCCCAAGATAAACTCATAAAACAAGCATACAGCATATTATTAGCTTATATTGCATACGCTACCACTGCCCTGCACAGCCAGCTATAATATAGGATAAAAGTACATAAAACTCAATGCTTGATAACTATGCATTTAAATTAGGTACAGGCAAATTGTATCATTTAGCTTGTTTATCTCACGACATTCGAGCAGAACCGGCAAATAAGTAAAAGTAAACACTAGTCCTAAGTTTAAAGTAAAAGACTACATCTGGTCCGAGCTAACTGTTAATTAGATTCTATTAAAATTTAAATTGTTTTCTGAAATGTTTTCAATAAAACTTAGCTTATTGATCTTATTGTGTGCTCTCGTCATCTACAATTACCAAGTCTCTAAACCCCTGGCACCAGTAGTAAAAATTGACCAGGGTGAGCTACAAGGCATCCAATCAAGTTCCCGCGATGGGCGGATATACTATGAATATTTGGGAATACCTTATACGAAGCCACCGATAGGAGATCTACGGTTTGAAGTAAGTCAAGCAAAGGTTTTCGAATTTTCGTTGCTTAACTAGCTATGTCATATTTTGAAGGCTCCACAACTTCCACAACACTGGAACGGCGTCCGAAGTGCGATCAAATATGGTAGTGAGTGTAGCCAACTGCCAGGCATATTTGGGATCCAAGTTTCCAATGAAGATTGCTTATTCCTGAACGTGTTCTCGCCAATAGTATGCTCGAAATATCTATTGTTTTTTATCAGTCACCTTAATAATACTAAAAGTACAGAGCTTCAAATTAATGTGTGGGTCCCACTGTGGGTGTACCAGGCTGGAGATCCGTTGAATTTCGGTCCCTTGCTACCAACAATGGTTTTTATACATGGCGGCCACTTCCTGGAGGGCTCCGCGAATATGTATCGCCCAGATTACTTGATGGATGAAAATATAGTTCTGGTTACACTGAACTATCGACTAGCTGCATTAGGTAGGTACAGGAACTGTTTCATTAGTAGTACGACATCGCATGCTTCCTACTAGTACATATCCGCAAATAGGATTCTTGAATACCGGAGACGGAATCGTACGCGGAAATATGGGGTTGAAAGATCAAGCTATGGCTTTAAAATGGGTGCAACAAAATATTGCTTATTTTGGAGGGGATCCTAAGCGGGTAGGTAATGAATTACTGATCCATACTAATCCTTGAAAATCACTTGAGTTCGGATGAAGCCATAATTTAATTTACTCTGTATTCAGGTGACAATTTTCGGAGAAAGTGCAGGTACGTAAATGATTTTGGAATACATATTATCATATGAGCCGCCATTTTTAAATGCATTTTGCACCTGTAATTCCATTCAAGGTGGAGCATCTGTGCATTTTCACATGCTTTCTCCTTTATCTCGGGGTAAGTTCTGCTTAATTGAAATCTGAACTTACTTGCTGGTACTTGAGTTTATTTTCAGTTGGATTTTCATTTATACTTTAGCAGGATTGTTTCAAAAGGCCATATCGCAAAGTGGAAATGCAATTGAGGTTATGTCAGATATATGACTTGAAGTTCTGGTAAACAGCAGTTAGTGTGTTTTGCATGGCCATGGTACGTACCAATACCAAGTGTTTAGCGACAAGCACTAAAGATAAGTTACGAAGTTTACCATGCAATTTTAGCACTGCTGTTTACTTTGAAAATCATTTGAGTTGCTGCAACCAAATTTAAAATTTAGCCTTGGTCAATCGGAAGAGATCCAGCAATCAATTCAAAACGCTTGGCGAAGTCAGTGGGTTGTCCTATTTCTAATACAAAAGAAATGGTCAAATGTCTGAAGAAATTGCCCGTTGAAAGAATTTTAGAAACCTATAAGGAAGCCCAAGTAAGAAATTATGTTTTCTGACTATAATTATACGATAACTGGGCTCCTGAAATGCGTGTATTACATTCAGAAAAACCAATGAAATTCGGCAGTTTTTACTCTTACCAGAATCCTTTAAGAGATTACCATTCAGTTTATTTGCCGTCGATCGAGCTTTTGAGTGACGAAATGGCATTTTTATCAGAAGAGCCTCTCGTAATAATGAAGCGAGCGAAAACAGAAATACCATGGATGACTGGCGTGAATTCTGACGAAGGACTGATCAGCCTTGCTTGTAACTTGTAACCGGTTACCAGTTTTGAACTCAAACTGATCATTAAAACTGCCTCTTAAATTTTGCTGTGTGTATTTTGAATTGCAGCACTCTCAAAAAACCAGTCTCTTCAAACGCATTTGTCTAATCCTGACCATTGGCTGAAATCAATGCCAGCTCTACTGGCCATAAAGAATATCACAGAAGAATATCTGAAGGAAATTCGAGCTTATTACTTTGGAGCTGACGGAGTTGATTTTGAGAAACATGCCGATAATTACACGAATTTATTTTCTGATGTGTGGTCGAATTTTGGATTCATAGAATCGGTGAAATTACATGCCCGACACTCACTTGTTTACGCTTATCAATTTAGTCGTGCTGGTCAATTTTCACTATACAATTATCTTACGGCTGTTAAAGGGGAATATCCTGAATTTTTAGAAAAAATGGTCTATCGTATTAAAAAATGGATAGGACAATATGTGTTTCCATCAACACCGCCGTATCCTCATGGTGAGCTTCTAGGCAGGCTTTTAAGCAGTACAATAGATAAACCAAAAATTGACATAAAATAAGCGTTTCTATGTCATAGGTTGCTCCCATTTTGATGAACTGGCCTTCTTATTTAAAATCGAGGGAATGCATGAGATTTCCATACACGATACTGACTACGAAATGTCGAAAAGATCGGTCAAACTCTGGGCGGATTTTGCGAAAGACGAGTAAGAAAGGCGGAATAAACACATGAGGAACTATATTGACCCAAAGTTTGAAATCAGTTTTAATTTTTTTTCTTTACAATTTCAGAAATTTATTGATACTCAAGAACATAATTTGGAAGCCATTTGATCCGAAGTCATCAACTTTTGAGGTTTTCAGCATTGATGAGAATCCTGGATACATTAATCCGTCATTTTTAGAGCGGATCAATTTCCTTAAAACAAATTTGTTCAGCGTCTGAAGCCAACAAAATAACTCATGGGAGGCATAATACATGCACCACTGGTACAAGCCGTATAAAAAACCGGTGTGCTTTAGTTGCGCACAGTTATTTGCTGTAAATACGTATCCCTAATCCTTATGGCTTAAATAAAGACTTTTGTTTTTGGAATTCAACTCCGATACGGACAAAAAACGAAACCTTATATCGAAATTCAAAATAAAAAGGTCCGAAATTACGTGCTTCGTATAGTGGTTTATTTATGGTAGGTAATCTCCGATCGCATCTCAAGCAAGATGAGTAAAAAGCTTATTTATGACTGGACAGTAATCTGAAGATCTCCAACTGCACTGAGCTTGTTTTTCTGCTACCCACCCTATTTCAAACATAACGAAAACAATAAAATTGACCTTTAAAATAGGGAGAAAAAATCCTTTCGCTTCTCTAGATACACGACGCCTAATCTTGGGAATTGGAACTTTAAAAGCCATAAACAGGAAGCAGTTGTTTCTCAAAGCAGCTACAAAACTGGAACTGGAAATGCACTGCATGAGGTTTTGTATTTATCGACTCAAGATCAGCTCAGTACATAAGAAAAAGTTTCAGTATTCAGAACCTGCATCCAGTCAAAGAGGGAGACCATACCACATACGATCCAGGACTTCTGATTTTATTTTTGGAACATTGAATACCATACCTCACTAGAAGCTGCATAATGATTGAAAGAAATTGGTTGAACGTTACTGTGCTTATCTTTATTTGTGCCAGCATCATTAGCCAGAATGGGACTAACGCTAAGCTTGCGTCTCCAATCATCAGAACCCAATCAGGAGCGTTACGTGGATTAAGATCCATTTCCAGAGATGGGAGAGAATATTGGGAATTTCTAGGAATACCTTACGCCAAACCACCGCTTGGGAGCTTACGATTTGAAGCAAGTATTTTTAATGATTTTATCCATCCATTTGTGTTTTTATTTTTTTATTATCACATTCCTGATGATGTGATGATGTAAATTCAAGCGTTATACCTACTAGGCTCCCGAAGAACCTGAACCCTGGACGGGGATTAGGGACGCCTACACGTACGGGAATGAATGCAGCCAAATTACGATTATGTTTGAGAGCCCAACTGGAGATGAGGACTGCTTGTTTCTGAATGTATTTACACCAAAATCAATGTCTACGGTAAGGAATGCTTTTGAGAACAATGTAAGCAGTTTAAATTGTTCATTTTGAAGGAATTTTTTAAAACAATTTTTTAATTTTTTAAGGATGGTCCAAACTCTGAAGATTTGTTCCCAACAATGGTTTTCATACATGGTGGATTATTTTTTGAAGGATCTGCAAATATGTTTCGACCAGATTATTTCATGGATGAAAACATCGTTTTGGTCACAATAAATTATCGTCTTGGAGCGTTAGGTACGTGACTGAGCGTTTCTAAATTTATGCAGGCAGATGTAATACGTAACCATTGGATAGCTCTGTTGATATGGATATGACCTAACCTAACTCTTACAATTTGTGAAGATAAAAGTTTAGACCATTGTTTTATATAATTGGGTTTTGTTATAGTTATCAAATAACGGTCTTTGAAATATTGGGCGCATTTTTTAAGCATTGTTAAAATATACTTTAAGGATTCCTTAACACCGCGGACGGACGAATAGCCGGAAATGCTGGATTAAAAGATCAAGTTATGGCTCTTAGATGGGTTCAGAAAAATATCGAGCAGTTTGGAGGAGACCCAAAACAGGTATAACATAATATTTAAATGCATCTGGAGTTTTGACTCAATATATTAAATTCGAGTTAATGTTTATAAATTTTTCTTGTAATACCAGGTTACAATTTTTGGTGAAAGTGCAGGTACATTCATTTATTATGTAAATTACATTTCGTAATTACTCTTCGCTGTTTTTCAATAACTAATAACCTGGAATCCCAAAATATTCAGGAGCTGCGAGTGTCAATTTTCACATGATTTCTCCGATGTCGCAAGGTAGAAGTACAATCTGATTAAACAGTATTTAATTGCATTTTTTGTTAAACGAGCTAATCAGTTATGAAATCCCCAGGTCTATTCCACAAAGCTATCAGCGAATCCGGAAACACTCTTGACCCTTGGGCCCTAATGAAAACCCCACGCAAGCAGTCCCAGCGATTTGCTAGACTAACGGGTTGCCTATATAACAATTCAGACTTGACAGTCGAGTGTTTAAAAAATCTGCCAATTGCAAAGATAAATGAAATTCAGATGGAAGCAAAGGTGACACTTAATGAAATTCCTTTATAAAAAATTATTTAAATTTCGATAAATATTAATATTCGTAATTTAGGATCGAGTTCAAGACCATATATTTCATTATTTACCCACAATTGAAGTCGATAGTGTAGAAAACCCGTTCTTAACTGAAGATCCAATGACGCTCATGAAAAATACTGGAGCTGGTGTGCCGTGGATGACTGGGATTAATTCGCATGATGGGTTACTACTTTATGCAAGTAAGCGGCAATACTTACCGAATATCTAAAAATGCTAGAACTTATTTTAAAAATCTGTCCCCAGTTATCGGAAGAAATCGAACATTGCAATCTTACATCAGTGACCCAAGCAAATGGATGCCGGCCATGCGTAATATGCTTTTCAGACCAGATTTGAGTCTTGAGCAAGTTCAGCTCCTTCGTCAGTATTACTTTGGAAATAGCTCATTTAATGATTTTGAAAAAAGAATTGACAATTACACCAACATATTTTCCGATTTACACTTCAACTATGGATTCATTGATAGCGTTCGGCTTTATTCTCAGCACTCTCCAGTTTATGCCTATCAATTCAACTATGTCTCGGAATTCTCTTTTTATAATATTTTTTCAGCAGTTAGAACTAAGCTTATTCTCGGCTTGGAAATTATGGCTCAGAATGCGCTCTCATGGGTTAAGAAAAATGTGTTTCGGATGGAGCTTCCACGATATGGTATTAAGCTATGGAATTCTATAGAAATCTTTGAAATTTTAATTTAATAAATCTTTTGAATGCATAGTCGCTGCCCATGCGGACGAACTAGCAATGCTCTTTAAACTTGGAATACTCCACCAAATTACGCCGGGCGATAGAGATTATGAAATGTCGAAAAGATTGGTCAGGATTTGGACTCAATTTGCATCGGATGAGTAAGTATAGGTCATTAATAAATTATTATTAAAATTCCTAACACCTTATTTAAATAAATCAATCTTCAATTTCAGAACGCGAATGGAATACAGCAACGACCAGGAAACTTTTTGGAAACCGTTTGACCCCAGCAGTACAAACTTTGAAGTTTTAAGCCTTAACGAGCGTTCTGGATATACCAATAATAGTGCGTTTGTTGGACGGGTCAAATTCTTGAAAGATAATGGATTTTAAGTTGAAAAAGAATCAGAAAATATAGAGTGAATTTATTTAAATTCCTATTCTACTTTTTTAAACCGCGTTTAATTTTTGATTTGTTGGAATTTCTGTCAAGTTCCGAGCTAAAATATATTCAAAAGAAATAAATAGTTGCATTATTTGATGATTTTTTAAACCAACAAGGGCAGGTTGCCTAGTTGCGGTGCCCATGGAATAGCTTTAGCCAGCG
>VNWX01001780.1:0-14052 GCA_009869905.1 Ceratophysella communis | reverse complement strand
GTTTAATCTGTCTTTAAATTTTTAAGTTGAGCTAAATGATGACGCACGAGTTAGTATGGCGTTAGGTTTTACGTTACGTTTGCCCGAATTCTGGAATGAATGGTGGAATGATACCTGAAACAGAAATTTGGATCGGATCGGAATTATGAATCAGCAATGCGCTTTTGTTGGGCCAAATAAATGTTATAGTTGTCATTCTCAGCTGTGAAATTTCAACCACGCAGCAAAATGCTTTTCGGATCTGAATCGGAAAATGATTGTTTTAAGCGCAGGGTGTAGTTGAGCTCCAAACCAGCAATAATAACGCACCGATCATTTCATTGTCATAGTTCATAGTCATACATAACTCATAACATTTACCTATGCTTTATGCTGGTACCGAATCAGAATGTTTCAGAACTATAGCCTGCATAAGTAAAAACAAAGCACAGTTACCTAGCTAGCTTTGTCCGGACTAGACTAAACGTGTAGTCCTAAAAAATATTTAGTGGCATAATCACATTTATGCCGATGCTGGTGTAAGTAAGCTAAAGGTCACAGTCAGAAGTTAGAAAGTCAAGGCTTAGAACAGCGATTAAATTGCATATCATTGCGTATAGCAACTAGCAACTAGCACCACAGAAAAGCCTCCCAGTCAGCGTCAGCGTCAGCGCCCCACCGCACCGCAGCAACAGGTTGAAGGTCGAGTGTGCAACGCTTAAAAAGATGCATCGATGCTTGTCTGTTATAAGAACTATTGATTTTCAACTTTGGCATTTCAGATTCGGATTCGGTGCGTTTGAGATCACCGAAAGCATAGTCAGTCAGTTTTCCAGTGGTATTTCTTCTTGAAGGAAGTGAAAAATGGATGCTGGAACTAATCCTTGTTGTTGCTGCACAGTACAAACGGGAACAAAAATTGTAGCCATTGTTAACATCGTAAGTAATTATCTAATTTTGCACAAGAAGGTAGGGCTCGAAGGTTTATTATATCAATAATTATTTATTATTCTGAAATTTCAAGGTATTTTCAGCTCTTAACATGATCTTCAGTTTGCTGGCCGTCATACTGATACTTGTGGAATCTTCCAGTGGCACTGACATTACCCTGACGCTCAGCCGTGAAGGTAGAACTAAATTTAAAAAATATTTGTGCTTCAAGACAACAATTGTCGTATTTTGCCAAGTAGAGGCCTAATCCATGTATACTTAGGTCTCATCACCTTAATTAGCATTTCCAAGTATGTTTACTTAAAGGATTTCAGGTATCGGCATCTTTAACTGGATCTATTTTGTCGATCATCGTATCAGTGGGCTACCTGGTTATTTCCGTGTTGCTGCTTCAGGGAGCTAAACAGGTAATCTACACACAAAAGTTATTCATACCTACGCGAGATACACATCAAACGTCACAATGCCTTGCTAACATGCGATTTCAAAATGATTCTGAATTTTTACCAGCGTTGTATTTTACGCTACTGATCTGCTGAATCTAGATTTAGTTTCCAAATTTCAGTCGAAATCGTCTGCTTTGGTTAGACGCGGAACTTAATGCTGATTATTTGTTTTCAAACCCACAATAGCGGAACTACGGAAAATGCAAGTTATGGCTCGTGGCCTCCCTGGTGATTCTGATATTATTCGTAATTCGGTCTCTGCTGAGCTCAGTAGCATTCGCAAATTTTCTGGGACTTCTTATCGGTGTGGCAATTATGGGATGGCAACTTTGGACTGTGTATGTCTTCATGAAAGAAATCCAAAGCGAAGCAACAAACACTACTGCTGCTGGAGAGGCTGCTTATGTTGCCGCTCAGGAGAACGAGGATGCTTAAAGAAGCGTTACTTACCAAACTAACAATCGTGTGCTGCATCAGCTATTCTGTTAGTTACGCAATGCCAATGTTTAGCATCCACTTGATGAATGATAATTGCTGCTTAATTGCCGTTTGTGCTGCTATATGTAACGTGTAACTTAAAATGACAAGGCTCTATAAATGTATTTCCTTTATTACAACTATCAATTCAGGATAACTGTGATATTTCCCACATGTACTACATACCATATATTTTTACAGGAACACAACACGCTGTAAGTTCAGTTTCAAGTTTAAAAACTACAAGGTATTTATATTTAACGTCTATTTGTGTTGAACAAAATTGTGAATCTAAGATATTATTGGAACTCATTCCTTTACAGTTTACTACTTGCCTTATGAAGTCCCTCCTTCTAATTCTTTCTATCAGTGCCTGCATTTTATAAACTTACATGACATTTTGTTACATTTTTATAAGGGGTGTAATAAGTAATTAGCTGAATGTTGAAGTAGAAAAATAGTCTCATTTATGATGGACAACAGGAAATTAGAATTGAATTTCTATTGAGGTACCAAGGCATTATGTTTGTAAAATTATATGTAATTATAGGCCTGCCTAAATTTTCTGTCTGCTATGATGAATAACTTATTCCGATATATTTTGGACGAAGCCCTTACTTACAGTCATGTCTGCTTGCGGTTACCAAATAAATTGTTTAACTATTGTATCATTGGTTGAAACCATATTAATAAAATAAAATAAGCAACAACTAACTAGTTTTTACACGGTTTGAATTTTTCACTACTATATGCTACTGAGAATACAACGGATGCCAAATATAACTACCGCACATCACACACTTGTAAGAGTATTTAAAATTATCATTCTAATTTCTAATTCCAAAGAAGTCTTACTTCTCTACGATATTTCCGTGTGGCAGTGGAATCTTGACATGAAGCGTCTAATTGAAATCAGGGAATCCCATATAATTACATACTTGTGGTGCAAAGGCTACCATTTGCCGGTAATGAATGGATGGGTAGTTGAATATGGACTTCTCTTTCTCCTTGTAATCCAAATGATCTTCGAATGGCTGTACGTTTTGTATACAAACACTGAGTGCTGGGCGTTTAGATTTGAAAGTGGACTCAACTTCCTTCTTGATGGCTCTGCAGCTGGCGAATGACGTGGAAGCGATGTATAAGTAGAGGACGGTGAGGCCGGAGCAGTTATGCATGAGCTGCATAATCGGTCGGGACTTCAGGTCCCCATAATTAGGATCACTGATTATTACCAGTCGTTCAAGCTTCTTGCATGTCATTAAAGCATTAAACACGAGATCGGAGGATCCAATGTAACTTTGCTGAAACCTATTTTGAATTCAACATGGTTTCATTTACTTCGCTCTTCGTTTACTTCATTAAAAAAAAATCATAAAACACTAAAAATAAGCAAACCTGAAATTCCGTAGTTCAGGGCACAATCTCAGAGCGGAGCAAAGTTCAGCCTTGTATACAAAATGTGCACGGGAGCCAAGATTTGACAATCTTAAGCTGGTCAGCTTGCAAGCTTGAGCAATCTACCGATTATCAAAATATCAATTAGTTAGTATTCAATATTCGTAAGCCTATACTGGTAAAACATAAAAGAATTGACAATTGATAATGACAATAAAATTATTTAAAACTTACATCGATTAAAAAGGATCCTGTCACAATCGGAATCCCGTCTAAGGTTAACTTCTTCAAATTCTTCCAGCGACTGATTGTGGTCAATGAATTTACAATAATTGCCGTAGAAGTCCATCGATAGGAACTGGGTGAAATTCAGAATGGAAATATATTAACTTAATTCACATGACTACATTATGAATAAACGCACCTTGCCAGTAATTCAAAACCGAGTTCCAACTCCTCCAGTTTGGGACATGCATCCGCGGTAAGGAGATCCAAACCCGAAATACTTCTGGAACTATCGGCGATTGACGAGGCACTAGAGGGTACGCCGATTCTGCGTCCCTTATTGAACAAAGTTTCACTCGTACTCGCACCAGATGCTTTGGCAGTTTCATTGGCATTGGAAATAGCTTCCTGAGAATCAGCGGAAGCACAAGTTGCTCGGAAATGGTTGATGACCTCTTTATCTCGTATTTCAAACAGAGTGTAGCCTGGAATGGCAAGTTTCTTTAAATTCCTTAGTAGCGCAAGTCCAATACAGAAGTCTGGGTATGCCAGGCTATTATCCTCACAAACGTTAACTGCTTTCAATGCTGGGTGATTGATGGCAAATCGCTGCCAATTCTGTAAATGTAGAATTCACTACTAGGTATTTGATTTACAACTGGTATTCAAACTTGATATTCCAAAATGCTACAGTCTAGATTGCAGGTAAATCAGTAAATGCATACCAAGGTGTACTTCACAGCCTTGAGACAGAAAGTTTCCAAGGCAGGCGCTGAATCCAGGAACCGGTCAAGAGCGATGACCTCGGACATCGGAACAACACCGCCATTGATAGAGAGATTCTTACACTACACAGGAGGACAGGGCAGGGACAATTTTAGATTACAAAGGATAACGGAGTTTTGTCAAGCTTAATTTTACACTACTGAATTAAATTACCATTGGTAAAGAACTGTTACGAACAGAGGTCCAAATATAATCACACAAACACAACGAATATGACTCCACGGTAGAAAGATCCATGGTTGGCCATTGAGCTGGGAAGTTCAAATGAAGCCGCGCTGTAAATGACAATAAGTGTGTTACAATGTTATAAATGAGGCCTAAAAGATTTTAAAATTGTAAATTGAGCCACAAGTGTTAACGTACCTGCCCCTAGAGACAAAAGCTGTTCTAGATATGGCTGATAGAACTGAAGTTGATAAGGCTTTGTTGGCACACGGCTGTACACAGCCCCAAAACAGTTTACAATGGACATGATTAGCCTCGGAGCATATATTTGGAGCGGAGGCAGCGTCTTGATTACAAAAGAATGCAGTGATGCCAAATTGATGGTCCCTGCCTCAAGTACTTCTTCTCGTTGAACAACGGCAGTGCGCAATGGCCATGATTCATCTCTAATGCAGGGCCAGCTTAAAATCCATAGGCGTTCCAGATTGGGACAAAGCGATACAAGCTTGGTGACTCCGAGGTAGGAAGTAGAATCTGTATTTCCGACGGCCACTGGAATGTCAAGAACCAGAATTTTTAGGGCCTCAAGTTTCGGTTTTAGCTGAGAAAACTCGGCCAAAATGTCTCTTCTTCCGTCTTCTAATTCCTTCCCAGTCTTTTTCTCTAGCTCGTTATCCCAGGTCCACGAGATTTCAGTGATCACGGATTTGGAATCATCCAAGACTTGCACTAAATGCTTCCATGATAAAGTTGTTCCGGCTACACGGAAAGCCTGCTCATAATCAACTTTTTTTTAGCATTTATTACTTCAACTTTTAACTATGCCGGTGAATCTGAGTGAAGCATAAATAAAGCATTTACCCGCATATTCCTCAGCTTCAGGGCAATGTTACGAATGAGACCAGATGGAATCCAATATAAATCCACGATTGTAAACGAAGTGACTTGAGCAGCACGATCTGGATGTCCCAAATAGCGTAGAAGCGTCAATCGATCCACACCCACGCTCCAAGGCACCACGGTCTTACGTACAAGAGTGAAGTCATTCAAAATATTCTGTAAATAAAGCCAATTTTTTTTTAATTGAATGCCGTAAGTCGTAAGCATTTTTGCTTCATTCTTCTCGTCACGCGTTATAGGATTAGGACCCTCAATTACACCGTTGATTGTGACCGTTACATACATGGTTGTGTTGTGTTAACTCACCTGGAAACGTTTTGATATAATGGAAAGATTCATACGATCCGTGATGTCAGTCAGGTATCCAATTATGTGTAACAAGATTTCGTCGCTTAAATCCTCGATGGCGGCCATGTTGGTTATGGCAGCGCAGACGCGTCGTCGAAATGACAACAGACTGCCTAGTGTAGCGTAGCGCTCGGCTTCCGTATGTTTTGGGTAAAACGACTCACGACCACGACTACGTATGCCTCGTAGTTAATCCTTCCAGTGAATGAGCAATTATAAATAAATTAGTGTCGATCTTGACACGGTGCAGGGTGTAAATAAACCCCAATTAATTGACCTAGTATTGGAACTTAAAAACCCCTTCACCTGTTTTGAAGTCGAGATCGAGATCCAGACTGCCCCTCAGTGCAAATATGCTGAAAGCCGCCACAAAACCGACGAGATCGCATCTTATAGTTGTTCTGAAATAGGGCAACCTCGTTGAAATGAAATGCTGACAAGTCTTTAGAACAATACCAGGAAGAGGAATTACAGCTAGCTGAAGTATTTAAATTCTAAACTTGGGTAGTGCTTTGGTATTGGTAATTTGGTATCTATGTTTATGTGTATTTCGTGTGTAAATATTCGCAATAAATAAATAGTATAAAAATTACTTGTACTTTTCATGTAAGAAAAATTTGAAAAATAATTTAAATTCCAAATTCCACCATAATCAAGTGATTTGTGTTGTGATTGTTGAATATGATTTATGATTATACTAAATACTTACATCAATCTAACTACACAGCGATATAGTGCTAGCTTCAAGTGTACTTAATTAGTGATATTATGCAACTGCTTATTCAAATTTAAATTACAGGTGCACGAACAATTAACGTGCAATGAGCATGACCATACTGCTAATTTTTTAAGGAATGCAGCGTTTGCATGATAAGCTTTGTGTGTGTGATATCTGCTTATGGGGTGCTGGACGGTGCTAAAAATGCTAATGCTGATTATGCTAATAATTTGGTTGAACTCGGGTAACGCAGCAGTACCACACGTTTTCACAGTGTGTGTGTGACGTGTGACAGTTTTTGCCTTTATTACGTCATAACGAGGCCCATGCTATGCCATGCTATGCTCGCTCGTGCTTTGTTTGTGCTCGCCTTCGAGCTCTCGTTCTTCTAAACGTGCAGCATGCAATGCACCGGCAATGTCGATTCTCTCACGTGAAGAGGGGACAGTCAAATCCAAAAAGACTGAAATATGAAAGTTCATACTTCAGTTTCAGTTCATGCTTAAAAATTCCGGATGCAGCATCCTGTCAGGTCAGACTTTTTAAAGGTTGATATCACATGATATTTTACAGGCTATAAAAATTGAATATTGTTGTTTACAAATTAATAAATTGAGTTAATATTAAACACTAGACAAATGATATTTAAAACTTTATAGCTTAAGTTTTATTTAAATTGGTGAAGACTTTTGGGTTTCTGGTACCACATTCATTTGGCTATTTTCAATATCTAGATTATGCACAACATTTATCATGTTTATGGCGGCATCCAAGTCAATGATCTGTAAAAAAAAAATTCATCATCTCGTTTTCTAACAAATGTTTCCCTTTTAGGAAGGATAAACCTGGTCAAATCGAAAATTGCAATTTGCCAAGTATGCACTCACAAAATGTGCAATCACTTACAGGATTTTGTATTTCAAAACAGTTGATGTTGACACTAGATGTACTTCGTTTCAACAGGTTTTGTTTTAATAAAAGCAAAAAATGTAGCAGTGGCCGTAGTTGCCTTAAAATTTAACCAAATCTAATTAATCCAAAATTAAATCACAAAAATACATGAACAGGCGAGATACCATGCATTTTTTGCTTTAAACTTCCATTCTTAAAAACCTTTAAATATTTGTGACATTCCGTCACAAATATGGAGTAAAGTCACTTTTTCCACATTAAATTAAAATCAATATCAGTTGTGTAGGCTAGTTTGACTGCCTAGCATCGGCCGAACTAGTGCAAAATCTCAAGGTTAAATCCGTAGTTTTGGCTGGCTGGCTTCATCTCATCGGACTCGCCCAGTTGGCAAAAGATTCACTTTGCTCAGCTAGTTCGGCCCAGCTCCAGCAGTTCTTCTCACAGCCAGGTAAAGTACCAATTTAGCATTAAATTTACACGTCGTGTATCGTGTATATGAGACATTTTAAAGGGCTTATTGGGACATTGTACCGGCAAACAAGTGGTAAGAATACCCGGGTATTCTGTATTCATTGAAAAACCTGATTTCTATTCTTGTATTATGTTCTGAGAATTAAACGGCAGTCATAATAGCTATTATTTCTAATAATAACCCTAACGCCATTTTCCTTTTCATGAGCCATTTTTGATTTTCCATTTGATGGTGTGTAGCGTCTCGTTTCGCGCTGATTGATTCGATTCTGCCAACGCGCTAAGCTAATCTATAGGTAACCACCAATATATTTGACTAATGTTAAATTGAGACGTGAATTTCATCTCACGAAAAATATTGAAATTTAAGTCGATCAGGACGAAATTGCTAGCCTACAGCCACGAAGCCAGTATCTTGCTTGTGTCGAAACTTTATGCTTTAGTTTAGATTAGAACGCGCTTTCGATAATTTCAGAAAATTTGTCAGAGCAGAGCTGGGTACGACAGTTTAACAGACCTAATTGTACATTTTTGTATTTTTGCAGTACCATCCCAATTCCTTCCTTCGTTCTTCTCCACTTCCGCTATCAAAATGCCGATCAAATCTATTAAAGCTCGTCAAATCTTCGATTCCCGTGGAAACCCTACAGTTGAAGTGGATTTGACCACTGACAAAGGACTTTTCCGTGCTGCTGTTCCATCGGGTGCTTCAACCGGAATCTACGAAGCCCTTGAATTGAGAGACAACGTCAAGGCCGATTACCACGGAAAGGGAGTCAAGACAGCAATTGACAATATTAATAATAAAATCACTCCTGCTCTTCTTGCCAAAGTAAGTTGTAAATTTTACCCAATCTTTATGATGTTACAACGTTACAAGACCAGCACGTGTTATTGAATCATTTTATGAGGTCATGGACCAGTAGATTATGCAATGCAGATAGTTATCCTTAAGGTAATGCTAATTTACGTTGTACGTGTGTAACCAGTTATAGCCGCACATTTGCATTTAAATCGAAATCAACTGCCTCGTTTTTTCTTAAGATTAGTAATCTTTGTAAGTATAATGCTAAAATAGCCAGCTAAAGTCAAGCAGAAACAGAAAATTGCCTGCCAATATCGATATGCATTTTTTATTTTCCAAGTATTCAGGCATGGCATCAGTAATGCAATTGCAAGTGGGCATTGCATGGGTATATTTTATGGAGATCTGAGGCAGTCACATGAGGATTTTAAATGACTCACTCTCGCATGCGTGAAAAATGAAATGACTCTCATCTCAGGTGAAGGTCAATCAGAGTGAAATAGCGATTCGGACTTTATACTAATGAAGCTATGGATATTATTTATCTTCTGCAGGACTTTGACGTCACGAAGCAACGTGAGATTGATGACTTTATGCTGAAGTTGGATGGAACTGAGAACAAGAATCAATTGGGAGCCAATGCCATCCTCGGAGTGTCCTTGGCTATTGCCAAGGCCGGTGCTGCTGAGAAAGGAATTCCGCTGTATAAATACATCTCTGAGTTGGCCGGAAATTCGGAAATAATTTTGCCCGTACCAGCCTTCAATGTCATCAACGGAGGTTCTCATGCAGGCAACAAGTTGGCTATGCAAGAATTCATGATTCTTCCAACTGGAGCTACCTCTTTCACTGAGGCCATGAAAATGGGCTCTGAAATCTACCACCATCTCAAGAATGTCATCAAGAGCCGATTCGGACTCGATGCCACATCGGTTGGTGACGAGGGTGGATTCGCACCCAACATTCTCAACAATAAGGATGGTAAAGAGATGTTTCAACTTCAGGCAGAAACCAGAACCATTTGTGCTGTAATTTATCATATTTTTGAATTTTTTACCTTAGCTTTGGTCTTGATCACCGATGCTATCGCTAAGGCCGGATACACGGGCAAGATTGAAATCGGTATGGATGTTGCTGCTTCGGAATTCTTCAAGTAAGTGGCGTTATTGAGACTTCTGTCAATACTACGAGTATTTATTTAACAAGTCCTAAGTGAAATATATTTAATTGTACAGGGATGGAAAGTACGACTTGGACTTCAAGAACCCTGCTTCAGATCCTAGCGCCTGGATTGACGGTGACAAACTCGGAGACCTGTACCAGGAATTTATCAAGGAATACCCCATCACTTCAATTGAGGATCCCTTCGATCAGGATCATTGGGAAGCATGGACGAAGCTGACAGCAAATACCAGTATCCAGGTAACATTTCCACAACATTAACCTGATTTTCTATCACGTGAAGATCAGAGTAAGTAAGTGTAAAGTTTAGGTCGTAGGTATTGTGATTTTTTACCGATGAATAATCGAATCCTAGATTGTCGGAGACGATTTGACGGTGACGAATCCCAAGAGAATCGCCACGGCTGTTGAGAAGAAGGCCTGCAACTGTCTTCTTTTGAAAGTAAACCAAATTGGTACTGTTTCCGAATCCATCGATGCACATCTATTGGCCCGCAAGAACGGCTGGGGCACAATGGTCTCCCATCGGTCAGGAGAGACTGAGGACTCCTTCATTGCTGATTTGGTTGTTGGGCTCAGCACCGGACAGGTCAGTCACCATCACCAAATTCGTTTAAAATTCAGAATACTCTAGTAATTTGGCGTTACAATAATTGTATAACTTTTTTTAAGATCAAAACTGGTGCTCCCTGTCGGTCTGAGCGATTGGCTAAATACAATCAGATCCTTCGTATCGAAGAGGAGCTCGGAGCTGCGGCTAAATACGCTGGAAAGTCATTCCGCAAGCCTTTGTAAACACCTGACTAGTCAAATGCACGAAGAACCTGTCAGTCATGAGTCAGATCTATTCATTGGTTAGATAGTGAAGACTAGCGTGTGAAGAAGAGTTGGAATTTGGAATCCAATACAAAAAATGTATTATCCCTAAATATTTAGTTCTAAATAATAAATTGAGATGTTCAATTTAGATTCAAATATTTTTAATTTGCCACATACTCGTGATTCTCTTACTTTTAACGGGTTCAAGGAATATTCCTAACACTAACGCTTGGTCCGCTATCACTAGGTAAAACATCGAATTCAAATACTTCAGTTGGAACTGCAATAGTGCAAACGGCATTTGGTGTAGTAACGATATTGTTGATTCTGCCTTCGCATGGACATGCTGACAGGAACATATAAACTTGCTCACCGGTGTACCCGAATTTCTTGAAGTATTCAATGCAGTTGTAGCAAGCTATTTTGTAAGAAACGCTCGCGTCTAAGCAATGTTGCTTTCCATCGGCATCCACGCTGATTCCTTCAAAAGTCAGGTATTTGGTGTAACGGGGCTCGACTGGGCCAGGCAAGAAAATAGGATTCTTCATGGCATATAACTTCATTCCGTTCTTGATGACTTTTGTTTTTAAAGTAACTGCACCGTTCATTTCAATTCCGCCGCAAAACTAAAAAGCAATGTAATTTTTTTGCATCTGTTTATTTTTTTAAATCATCAATTTATATCGGACTTACCGTAATTTCCCCGTCCCCTTGCGAGAAATGCAAATCACCCATTGACAAATTTGCTCCTTTAACATAGACAGGAAACCAAACCTTGGATCCACGCGATAAATTTTTGATATCGCAATTTCCGCCATGTTCTCGTGCTGGAATGGTCCTCGCAGCCTCAGACTTGATCTGTTCACCCTTTGCAGTGCCTTCGAGTGACCCAACCAGAGCTCCCTTGGTTAGCGGCAGATTAACCTTCGTTGGGTTTTTGGGATCGAACGCCTTTTCTTCCCGCTGATTCCATTCCGCCAGCAATTCCTTGGAAGGTGCGCATCCGATGACGCCAGGATGAACTAGCCCTATATTTTAATACACACGGGTTTAAAGTCATCTTCCACAAAGCAGTCATTATTAAAAGAAGAATTGTCTTCTCAGACCTACAAATTTGACTCCTGGTACATGACGGCTAGTGGCATAAATGCCCTCGAAATCCCAGATAGCTTTGTGGGGCTTATTGAAAGTTTCGGCTAAGAATCCACCACCATTCCTTGAATCACAAATTCCGGTGTACCCCCATTCTTGACCTGGTAATGGCTGAACGTCTAAGATTTCAACTTCCAAAATGTCACCTGGTTCTGCTCCTTCGACTCCAACAGGGCCGGAGAGATAGTGCACTTGGCTTAAATCCAGTGTTTCGATATCCCGAGGGCTATCGTTGTTTTGGATTTGCCCACCTCAATAACAAAATAAAATGAGATTGATTGGCAGTTTGCATGATGGTATGAAAGCAGATTAATATTTACTTAAATATTTACCGGTAAAATCGAAGCATTCTACGCGAAATATTTCGCCTTGTTCAACGTTGCCGACCGCTGGAATGTCAGGATGCCATCGATTGTGGAGAAAATTTTGGTTGGCCTTGTCTGTTGGGGGTTTAGCAAGGTCAACAGAAATTACGGTTCTGACCATTTTAATCAATCTAGTGGATATGCTATTTTCGAAAGAAAAGCTTGTTATGCGTTCAACAGTTTGTTTCTTCAGGGTAAGTTCTGCTTCGAGCTTAGACTGTTATTTAAAGTAGGAATGCTGAGAATTGACTGATGAGGATTCGAATCAGGTTGCATGGTTTTTAAATGTTTCAGTTCAGCATATCGTCTTACAAAATTATTCTTCCATGTTCTTCTATAAGGTATTTAATTTACTATCTTAAAAGCTAAATCTTATATGTATCGATCGAGAACTACTGTATTATCATAGATCAAACATTAAACGCCTTAAAGTCATGATTTAAAGCGTGGAGAGTGCAAAAAGATAACAGAGCTTAAAATGTTCATTCGTTTTATGTAAGTGGTTGAAAGATATTTTGCATTTGCATTGCACACGGCCTACAAATATTATTTTCATGACCTTGTGCCTACGGATTACAGATTACACACATCCTAAGCTTTCAGATAATCAAATCGATTTAGTGCGGGCTGGAGTATATTGATAATTCATAACCCAACGGGATAATGGGAAAATGTATCATAGTCCGGCACGAGGATCGCGAAATTTAATGCTCCAGGCTCGCTCCAGATACCATAAACTTTTTTTAACCTCGTAAACCGTGTCGTGATCATGATGATGGCAATACTAGAACTAGAGCGGTCGAAACTAAAAACAAATGGTTTCATACCATTTCATTCACTACTCTCTGGTTTGATGATAACCGATTTTTATATTTCGAATTTAACCCAGCATCTTTATTTTCAGACAACTGGGGGGCTTACAAAACGGATAGGTTTTTCTACAATAGACTGTCTAGACTACAAGCTAATACCAAGTATATATGTAATTGCAGATGTCTCGTTGTCGTGTGCCTATCAAAAATTGCCCCGTTTATTCTGCATAAATTTGTGTTCCGTGGTCCGTACCCGTCCCGTAGTCCCGTACAAACCTTTATACTCTAATTTTTTAAAGCCGATTCACAGCTTACAGTGTGTTTCGTTTGGCTTACCCAAAGATTAAATGTGCGTCTAACTTGACAAAACTTAAACAAAAATCCGATCAAAAATTAAAATTTATTCCAAGAATAATAAATCAACGCTGTAATAAAAAAAATGAGCACAAATATTAGAAATCAGATATGTTTAATATAAAGTAAGTACAACGCTTAAGGCAGTACCTACATATAACTATTGAATGATTATTTATTTGACATGGCCGTAGCCCAATCAAGAGACATATAACTATTATCACGTCGAAAAACACATTAATATCAAATAAACAGTATTTAAAAAATTTCTTTAACTCTTAAAACGTGTATGCGTACGTTAGAAAAACTTCGATTTGTATCCGATGACATATGTTTAGAGCCATAAGGTTAAGTCCTTGGCGTCTCCTTGGTAATTAGAGTAGGGCCAAAATTTGTTCCTCGGATCCTCGTAATCACATTTGCGACCATAAATCACATAGCAGTACCACAATACCAGTCGGAGCAGCAGAATTGGTACGATTAATATGACCAGAAATTGTTTCGTTCCAAAGAATCCGTAACTTAACGCCATGATTGTCACCAGCGACACGATAATGTTCAATGAAAGTGCTACCCAAAGTACAGCTTTAGAGCGCTGAAACGAAAAAAAGAATTTATTTATTTATTTATTTATTCATCATCATTATGAACACACATTGTACAAATATACATAAATACCAAGGCAACACCCACAAGCGGGATTTACCTACCTTAGCTAAACAAAAAAACGTATCAATAGTAAGTATATTAGTAGTAAAGACAAGATCATTCTGAATGAATTCCTAGT
>VNWX01001779.1:0-14057 GCA_009869905.1 Ceratophysella communis | reverse complement strand
GGTGGCGGAAAACCCTGTATTTACGACTGATGCTGGAGCAATCATCAACAAGGGGGGTAACCTACTTTGTGAACAGGCGGTACCTACGTCTCTTTCGGAAAGCTATAGATAAGCCAAAAAGTAAACGTAATACTAGGTACTAAGAACTTTATCATGCGGCTCGACGTTTTAATATGCACGCATATCTAAATAAACATGAACATTTGGATGGGTTGTTCTAAAACAAATCTGAAAAAATCGTGATACCAAAATTTGTAGATTCGTTTCATTATTTATTCATACTCAGGACTAATCTTGAATTTGCGATAATGGGATAGATATCATTACCAGTAACTATAAGTTGTACATTTTGTCGTGTTTATCTTTTTTGGTAGCAGTGTAGTAGACTCGCCGTGAATCGTAAATCTATGGTAATATTAAATTTCAGGCTAAAAGAATTAGTCCATGTATTTAGCTGCCGGTTTTGAAATTCCATGCTCACAATCAGTCCTCTTCGTGTCAACGTGTGGGCAGGAACACAATGCCGATAAAGTGGCAGATCTTGAGACCACTTATCGTCCAGTAAACTCCCGTAACTTCGTCACCGCAAGGTGGCAGCAACATTAGTTAAATATTTGGATGATGATGGCCAAAAGGAGTTTGCTAATAAGTCGTACGTTTGATCTGGAAGTAATTTTCGTGGCATTCAATAAGATATTCAGACAGGAGAAAGGCGGAGAGAGTTGCCTCAATTATCCATGCTGTGAAGCTTCCGAAAAATGCTACAAAAGTAATGGATACACCGGACTCGCTAAACCTGGTTACCTTAATTTTGTTATATGTAGAAGCAGCTAGACTTTCGCGAAATCTCAGACATCGACACGTCTAACGTATCCATATTATAATTAGCAATATTTGAGGCAAACCGCAAAATTATAATATCTAAAGCCAACAATAATGTATTCGTTGAGATAATAAAGAATTGGTGTACTAACTTAGGCGACAGAGTCGGTAGTTGCATGTAATTGGACTTGCGTTGTGACTTGTAACATAATTCGATGCCAACACAATTGACCATAATTCAGCCAACTAGAAAATTACTCTAAGTCGGTTTTTTTTTAATTTATAGAAGGAATGCCTAACATAATTGTCAACATCAGGTTTATAATTTACTTAAGAAATAATTAGCCAAAAAGAAGAGCTGTTTTAATAGGACGGGACTTTAATTTATAGTTGTATTTTACGATGTCACAATGAAAAGATGTATTTATGCAAGAACTTTGAAGAAGCGATTTTAACGGCGTCCTGTTCAGGGTTGGGATATTGAGATTGAGATATGTAGATCCCGAGATTCATCTTGGTTGAGTATGACGAAACGAGTGAGTGGGTTTCTTCGTTGTGATGAACTGGATTTGGTCTTGACGAAGCAACCACGCCTACTTCGAGTGACAGAAGAAATTTTAACTGTTCCTGAAGCGCTTTGCACTGCCACGCCGACTTTTATTTCGTGGCTTTGAACGTGTATGTTTACGACGGCGGTGGCGGTTTGATCGTCGGCGTGCGCGTGCATGGGAACGACCTGATAAACGCCTGGAGCGTTTCGGACGGCGTGGTTCTAAAGGCAGATCAGGTTTCGGTGGGTCTGGCTCAGGTACTTCAGGAATGTCAGCTGTGAAATTAATGAACCATAATATGCGTAAAGCTGAAGCTTGATAGCTTTAATAAGTTAATTGAGTTCAAGGCTACAGATATTACACCGAATTAAACAGTTTAGGGTTATTGATACCTTGCAATTGATCCGGTTTTCTGTCAGCAATGTGGTGAAGCATTCCGAGATATATTCTTAACTTCAGAGTAACGCCCAAACGGATTCAACCGATAGCTTAGTTCGTTTCTTAAAGTAGTTAAAATTTGAAGTGAAGTTTGGCAATCGTCTCGATCGTTGTACCAAAGGCTTCCAACCAACGGCAATGCAATTGTCACTCTCCGTTCAGTGTACGAATCCAGGCTGTGGACGCGGATGGCAGTTGAGCGAATCTGGAAAGCAAATTCGTGATCAAAAAGTAACTTTTCGTGCAGAATATTTATAAGTTTTACGTTTTGTGGAATATTTGCATTTGTACCTGCTCCGCCAGGCATTCAATTCTTGCAACCTTATCGTCGGTACCCACAGTCGTGTTCGACTTTTGACGAATTGAAGAATTTGAAAAACTAAAAATTTTATCTTTGACAAGTGTGTTTACCAATGGTTTATGCGTCACACGACGGATCTGAAAAATTAGTGAAAATAATTAGGTATTCAAAATGTGATTCCTGCAGGCTGAAATTTTCCAATTAGGATTAAAACTCAAAATTGCACTAACGACTTCCAATAAACTCTGAATCGGGTTTTCATTCTTTAGCTTGGAATAACGATCTCTCGGCTTTGACTTTCTTCTTGACGCTAACTTCTTAGCTTCAGCAGTGCTTCATCAATTGACCAAACATAATCTTCACTTCAGGCGGTGGAGGCGTAGGACGTCTTAGACGATGCTCCAATTCGTCTCGCAAGCTCATCAAGGATCTTGTCGCAGTTCGACAATCCTTTTGATCTTCAAGGCATAGAGCTCCAACCAGAGCCATTGCAAGGGTCGCACGTCGTCTAATAGCTAAGTCACGGCAAGAGATGCGAGTGAAATTAAGACGAACCTGGGAATCACCATGATTGCAATGATCAAGTTGTGCATATCGTGTTATGGTTGCTTTATTTGGTACCCACCTCTTCAGCAAGGTGTTGGATTTCTAATTGATTTTGAGCAATACGGGAAGTCATACTCGCAGTGATCCGAAAATTTGGAATTCTTGTATTGAAATGTACGGAAAATATTGCGAAATTTTGAAATACTGAGCAAATTGTGACACAATAAAATTATGCCTGCCTTTAAAAGTCTCAAATTTCCACAACAATTTTATGTTTGCAAAGCTGTTAGAATTTGAACAGTATGTTACGATTACGAAATGACATGGAGACCTAATAAATAAATCAATTTATAACCGAAATAAAATCAGGTCGTCCAAAAAAACATTTTAGCGTAAATGCCAATTTATTGCTGATTTATAGAAATTGAACCTAAACTCTTGGAACAGCCTTCGTTTCTAGTATCTTTTCATGCTGGAATAAAGTCAATATTGGATTGGAATGTGAAAAAAATTATTGTAGCGGTAATTTTGTGTTTGCTGAACCCGGCCATTTTATTTTACACAAAATTAATATTTTCTAGTTGAAGAATTGACCCTTGTAAAAGATTTATTGGTTTCCAGGAGAGGAATTAAATATCTAGTTTCTTTTGCAAATTTTAAGCTTTTTCTGCTGTTCATTGTTTATTAGCGACCCGATATACTGCTCAACGACTGCAACACCTGACTGCGAGATTATTCAAGCCGGTCTCATCGTCTGAAGAAAAAAAGAAATGTAAAAAATAATGAGTTTCGATCGCAAATCCAACTCAAATGCGAGAATATACAAAATTCTTTGAGTAAATTACCATCATCCTGGGCCACTTGTGTCTTTAATCCGCAAACAAGCTCTCCATTTGGACATCTTCGTTCTTTGGTCCAATCTCCCCAGTGCATTCCCCCACCAATAGCAGTAATTCCATTCTCGCAAAATATTTTAATGTTATTGGCAGCCGTATCATCTCCAGTTCCTTGTGGTTCCTCGGATCTCAACTGGAATCCGACTACCGGAGAACCACAATACCAGGTGGAACCCCAGAAACCATACGCCCCCTCCACGCTCTTAAGGGTCTTCATGATAGTGTTTGTGCGCTGTCGGATGCAGAACAGGCGGACACCATTCAATGCTGTGTTATCACCATTCACCCTGGTTTGAACTTTGAGCTGGAATCCTCCGACGTAGGTACCAGAAGGGCACATTTCCCAGTCACCCCAATGACCATAATTTGTTTTAGCTGGACTGTACACTGGAAAATCAAAGGCAGTCGAATATCAGAGGTATGGCTGGGAAAAGGTCCAGGGTTTTGACGACATGACCTGAACCTGATTTTGCCGGAAAAATTTAATAGCCATAGCGTTTAACGGACAAATTATGCAGACTTACATGTATTGAAGGGGTCTGCAGTTGTAGTAGGAATTGTGGTTGGGGGTTCTGTTGTCGTGGTAGTCGTTGTAGTAGTTGTGGTTCTTGCCAGTCTTTCTGCTTCCTCCCTTTCAATCGCTTGAATTTCTTGTTCTTGAGCCAACAAAATGTTTCGAAGTGCCGCCTCCTCAGCCTCAACCTTAGCATTTTGAAGTCCGGCAAGCTCCTGGTTGATTTTATCCATTGTTGCCTGATGTTTCTCTTGAACAGAAGTGACATTATTTTGTAAGCTAGTTTCAATGCCTTGCTGTTCTTCTTCTTTCAAGTCGTAAGCCAGTCGGCCATGTTCTTTCTTTAAATATTGAACGACGGACTCAAAATGGCGGAGCCATTCTTCCACCTTGAATGGAGAGCCTTTTTCCGGATCTCCGCCGACTAGATCGATGTCAGAATCTTGCGGAAGACCCAAATTAGCGAAATTAGTAATAATCCGCTGATGGACTCCAACTCTGAGCTGCGTCACAGCTTCCGTTGTTTCGTTTACGAAGTGATTAAAGGTGTTTTCCAAAAAGGCTTCATTTTAAAAAACTTGACAAAGTCAGAATGTCCTTGGACAAGTCCTCAGCTAGAATTGGCTTTTGCTCAGGCCGGCTTTCTTCCCGCAAGATTTTTGCACCGTACAGTTTCAGTAATTCCGTTTCTAACTGATTGGCTTGAGAATCTGCAGCTTCATTGATTTTGGCAGCCTTTTGGTAGATCAGATCCCCGATGGAGTTTACAGCCAGTCGGAGAGGTTCTGTCCATTCCATTTGAGGTAAGATCGCCAGTGATGAAGCCGGATCAATTGGCACAACAGTATCCAAGAAGTCCAAATGACGAGCTAATTCGAGCAATTTGTTACATTTGTCAGACAAGTCGGTGAATTGAAGACTGTTAACCAACGTTCCTTGTAAAACGTTAAAGTACTCCACTCGGCCTTGACTTAGGTCAATGTTTTCCAAATCGCCTGTCAAATTTCGCAGGATCGAAAGCTGGTTGTAGCTTTCAGCCAATGGCGTTTCATCGGATGTCTTTGTAAAGATTTCTTTAAGCTTGATTCCAATCTGAGTCAGGATTTCAAGGATTTCGTCCTCTAGATTTCTTTCTGCTTTGAGCACAAAATATCGAGCTTTTGATGAAAGGCAAATTCCGAAATCCTCTTCTGATGGCTCAACAAATTCCAGATTTTCATCGATGATTTTCTTCAAGCTCGATTTAACCGATTTAAAGTTAGCCATTTGGTTTAACGGACCTGCTTCAGTAGGTTCAGGGAAAAGACCGATTCGTTTATACAAGCCATCTTCTCCTTTTGTGAGCAAAGCGTCCAGAATGTGTACCATATTTTCACGTAACTCTTCATTCCCAATAATTTCATGCAAATTGCTACGAAGATTCTTCATAAATCCGGCGATTCCTTCAATAATCTGATTATTAGACATTGTGGACGGCGCGTGGACTTTGGTCGCCAGGATTGAGATAGCCGGGCTGAATTTGTCTGCAAGTTTAATGAACCGTGCCAAGCTCTCCACAGCATTTTTAAAGGCGACCCGAGACTCTCCAGATTTTAGCGACGAGTAGTTCACGACCAATATGATTTTGACACGATGGGCATGTTGTGCGACTTTGGCGTTGACGAACGCCTGAGCTAATTCCAACGACGAGCTTTTACTGTTCTCAAAACCAGCCAGATCCGCCCAGATTTCATTTTCGTTTTTCGTCAAGATGGGTAACGTGGATTTCGAAACGAGAGTTGAGCTTCCGCTTCCGATTCGACCTTTTGAATCTCGAATGAGAAAACGATCTCCTGCATGATACGATTCCAATCTATCTGAAGCTACGCTGTCGTCACCTGTAAGGAACGAAGCGAGAGTCGTTCTTCCAGCCCCTGTGTTACCGACGAGGAGAATGAAATCACGGTCATTTTCAGCCAGAGCTACTTGTGAGTCGCTTTGATTGATCAGGAGCTGAGTAGCTTCTAAAGTAGCGTAGATTTCCTTGGTGGAGGGTGGTGGAGGAGTTGCTGAAATAGACGGATAGGTGCAAATTTAAAACAGGATTTAAATAAAATTCTAAGAATTACGAGTACATTTAACCTAACAGCTAACCTCTTGGCGTCATTCCTCTGCTCATTTTTGGTGCTCCAAGTTGATTTTCCAACTCGACGTCGCTGAGCCTCGGTTCTTTCAATGCACTAAATAAAAAAGAATTGATTTTACATATCAATTTCAAAGCTTCTTAAAAAATACCGAAATGAAATTTTAAATTTGCAACATAAAAAATCATTTAAAATCAGTTTTTAAAAAAATGTAATACCACCATATATACCAAATCTATTAACGACATGATATCAAAAATTCTGACCCGATTCAATTACGATTTTACCAATATGGCTCTAAACGCTAATCACTAATCGATGTTTTGAACTTACCGTGACAGCCGCCATGATGAGAGAGATAAGGAGGAGATTTCCTAGTTGACCCATTGTAAAAGGCACAATTGCACAATTACTGCTTTCCAGTCTGAGTTCAGAATTACATGAAGACTTCTGGGAAAAAGTCTCTGGCTAGCCAAACAGCTTTGTTGCCCCAAACTAAATTTCGAGTAGCTGTAAGTATTCTACAAAAATTATCAGACACACACAGAATTGGAGAGTAGCCTTATCGAACAGTATAGAAATGGTACTCTGGCTATGTTGATTTAGAGATTCCGTTTTAGATGTACCGAGTTCTTCAGAATTTTGTGTTTCGTAACATTTTCTGAAGAATTCAGGAGATTCGCCACGTCCTTGCAATAGAAGTAGGCTGTTGTGAAAGACATGTAAATAATTGCCCTTGGTTAAAAGTTTATCTGAAATGTCTTGGGGGTGAAGGCCGCTCAGGTCCTCGGCTCGGGTTTAATTTGTCTGAGAGGAGCGTCATTCGTAGAGACATGCTAATTTCACGATTAATCATTTTGTTAATATGTTCATTGATTTCTTTTTTGAGGCTTGGGATGCTTTGAGTATGGTGATATCTGATATCTCCAAAAAGTAATATAATGATAATGATAAGCCAACGAAATTAATGACTTTCGAAGCAATATTATACACATTTTTTTTCAATTTGATTTTGATGCCCAATTTCCAAAAATTTTAAAGATTAAATAATATAAAATACTGCAAAATAGTTTTAAAAATTTGAGACAGGCATTGTATATCCATTTTATGGAGCAATATATATTTTATTAGCAACCAGATGTACAATCTATCTGACATGATTGGCAATGGAGTCTATAATTACTACTTTTTAAATCAAGAATTGTAATAAATTTTAGCCTCGAGTGGTTTACCGCCTTGAATTTTAAAATTTTTGTGCAAGCATGTCGAATTCTGGGTCCAGTTGGTATTTTGACAGAGCGTATCTGGTTGGATTGGTCAGGGGTCAGGGCCAAGCGGATTAAAAATTGGAATTAAGAAATTATTTCAATTTTGAATTCAGCATCGCATTGAAATTGGAAGCAGACATTTCAAAAAAAATTGAATATCGACCAGATCTGTAGAAGTAAACGTCATATTTCACAATAGGGTACAATTATGTTTATGGACAACATTTTATAAAATTTATAAGCAAGCTAACCAATTCGCCAGGTAGACTTTCTTTTCTCGAGTTAAAAAATTTACAAGATTCTTCAAATGATCTAAAAAAAAATTTCATTTCCTAATATTTGTATGTATTTTATCAAGTTTAAGTGAGCAGATAGCGTTTAAAGTTTAAATGTAGTTAAGCAGCAGGCGGTGTTCCTGTGCTGCGAAGATCCAGGCATTGCGTAGTATCCATTCTTGACGCCAGGGACGGGTGGGTTGAGTTCTAGTCGTAATCCAATCGGTACATTGGAGTTCGGAGTTTTCTTTGAGTAGTCAAACACGAAGGATGCCTTGGTTTCTTTTCCGCTTTCCAAGTACTCCTTAATCCGACCCTCGACCTGACTCCATTTCCGGTTAAACTCTGGGCTCACCGGCACGAAGTTCCATGGCTGGTTATTTGGGCCTTTCATCACAGCGGGTAGGATGTGACCTGCCTGAAATCCCTCATTAGCACCTCCTTTGTTTGTCCCGATTTGATTTCTAACATTTGGCGTTTGGCTTTGTCTCATGTTTTCCAATGTTCTTCAAGTCTATTTCAGCACGCTCTACCTTCTGAAGACCATCATATGGACCGCCCACAATCGTAGTTGACTTGTAGCCCACTTTCATCTCTTGTCCATCATCTCCCTTCACCACCGTCTTCTGTAGGGATTGATAAGGAACGGAGGCTCGGCGGAGATATCGTTGCCCTCTAATAGTTGAGTCACCGGACGGCGTGCTGGGCTGTGGAATTTTATTTTCATCGGTGCTAAGTCGCCTGGTTCCGATTGACCGCCGAGCTTGAGGTCGAGCAGTGGGTTCTCGAGCTGTGTTTTGATTGTCTGTGACTGGGACTCTGGATTGGGTTTGGTAGCGTACAGACGCTTTGCGTATAGTTCGCGCAGTTGGTTTAGATTCAGTTGTTTTCTGTTTCTCCAGGTTTTTCATTGATTTTCCCTTGTTGAGGTTGTTTTCCAGGACTACTGGTTTCAGTTTTGCCAGTTGATTTGGGTTCCCCCTTTGTGGTTTCAACGTGTTTGGGAGTAGTATGGGTATTCTGAGTCGCTTTTGCAACAATGGGACGTCTTGTTGCTGCCTCTCTTCTGTTCTGGTTAAGGTGACCAAGTCTTACTGATGTGGATACGACCATGGGATGCGCTTCGTTTGATATTCGAATTTCTGCTTCCGAACCGACTCTCAGAATCCCGGAGCTGGGAATGAGGTTTGGCATGGGGTCTAGCAGTTGTATGACGAGTATGGTGATTTTGTTTCGGCGGGGCCTTTACGATGCGACCACGATTATGACTGTTATTTGGGCGATGCGTCGTCGTGGCTTTGTGATTGGGTTTCGGGGTAGTTCTCACAATACGACCAGGACTCACTCTTGCCCGATTTGATGTAGTTATACGCTTAGGTTGGTCTGGGGTCTTAACTTTGTTAGCTGATGCTTGATTTGGCCGAGCCGTTGTTGTGGCTTTTTGAGTGGGTTTAGGAGTCGTTTTCACGAAGCGACCACGACTGTCTCGAGCTCGAGCTACCGCTCGCTTAATTCTGATGGAAAACTCGGGTTTGCCAACCTGAGTTAAATAAAAAGAAACAATACCTGAGCGGAATATTCTTACAAAAACGAAGGACTTTGCCAGGCTTAGATAGAAGTATTTCGTATTTACCTGGTCAATTTCAAAAAATGTATTATTCTCAAATTCGAACCATGATGCGAAGTCACCTTGCTTTTCATTGTCTTGGTTCGTGAACACAGGCGCTTGTTTCTCTTGCTCTGGTGTTGAAATGAGCGTTGTGGGGTTTCGAAGCGTCAAATCTTCTCGGGCTTGACAAACCAAAACAAAATGGAAGCAGGAAAATGGCAAACTTCCACGTAGCGAACGTTCCCATCTTGCTAAGCTTTAGCGTAAAAAATTTCAATTAGATTGATTTAAATATTAACTAACCATATTTAATTGTTTAATAACGAAAGTATTAGCTTTACCTGGGGCTAACTATTCTGCTGGAAGGAACTTGAGCAGAAGTATTTCGATAACGACACACAGCAAATACCTTGTGGGTAGGTTTGTGCGTCAAACCTGACCCTATCACTGTAATGTCCCCTCATCTGCCTAACTTACTGCTAAAATTAATAGAATTCAAGCACTGGAGTAGATTTAGATATGTTTCATCTTGTCCACTAGAAACCAGAATGCTATATATCTACTCATGCTACATGAGCTTATCAGCTCTGTTTGATATCAACTCGAGCTGAATGACTATATTGAAGGCGTCGATAAAAGAGTTAATAACTTATTTATTTTCTTCACTACATTCTTTGCATAATGACCCTCTACGTCAAGATAGCCTTTGCTGATTAGTATATTGAATTTTAATATAATAGTCCGAGTTAGTGTAGCATTTCGGCAGAACTGCCATAATTAATCAGAGTGCCAGTATCAATGGCAGTTCTGGAGAAATGCTGTACTTGAATCAGCATTCTTTCGCTTTCAACCTTTGGATAACCCATCTGAGGATCTTGTGATCTTCTTATCTTGAAAAATAATAGCCTCTAGAAAGTTAGCCCAATGGGTCGCTATGCGGCGATTCGACTCTATCTCTTAACTAGGTAGTAGTACGAAATAGCCATTTCTTCTCACTTGAGTTTTTGATTTCAATTCAACGCATCCTCACTTTATTAGTGTGCAATGGCCAAGTTAATTTCAATAGCATTAATAATCTATGCAACCGTTTTTCTGCTCTTCTGTGCCTCTTCCGCATTCACGAATCCAGCTTTATTTCCCAACAGCCAACCTAAGGACTTACTTTCGGTGACTTTAACCAAGCCAAATATTAGTTCAGACTTATTAAGAACTGTTTTAGCTTTCTAATATTCGATATTTTATTGCTATTATTCTAGGAATTTCCAAATGCGATTGTCAATCAAACTCTTTTTCGTCATCCTCGATCAATAGTAAACAGTGCGCAAGGGAATTCAGGTATTCGTCTAATTTATAATAAATTCAAAAATTGTAGCTTGTATTTGTGATTTTTTGTATTTTAAATTTATTTTGGAAACATGGATAGATGGATGTAAAAGTACAGAATTCGCCTGTCACGATGGTACTTGCATCAAATTGAAATTGAAGTGCGATGAGGATGAAGATTGTCCCGATGGAAGTGACGAGTTCGACTACGTTTGTAATCCAACAACTCAACCTCCACCAGTGACAACGACAACCGAATGTAATCATTTGTTCTTTACTTTAATTTTCTTGTCTGTTTCTGTTCCTTGATTTCCTTGAGTTCCTTGATACCTAATTTGGCTGCCGCTGTAAATGGAACCAAAATTGGTGCTAGCGGATTTCATGCATTCCTGAATCGACTTAAACAATCCAAATAATATAATTTTTTCTAAACTTTGTAGCTCTATGTTCCAAGAATCAATTCCAATGTAATGATGGTTCCTGCATCAAAGCCAAGTTGAAGTGCGATGGTGACGATGATTGTCCGGACGGAAGTGACGAATCACCAACCACCTGTTCAGCCGACATTGAGCCGACAACGACGACTACTACCACACCCAAACGTAATTAATTATTGCTCGTGCAACGTGCAAAAGCGTGATTCATTTTTTACTGGTCTAAAATAATTCTTGATTGTTGGAATTAATTTTTAAGCGCTCTGCAGTCCAAAAGAATTCCAATGTTCTGATAAGTCCTGTATTAAACTCAAACTCAAATGTGATGGGGATGAAGACTGTCCGGATGGAAGTGATGAAGCGTCGTCAACCTGTCAACAGTCTGGTATGCACTTATAAGAAGTAAAAACAAATTTGTACCTTATACTTAGTTCTCGACTAAAATAACGCTAGGCTTATACTACTGCTGTTATTAAGCATTCGGGCCCAAGCGTTCCCGTAGTTTAAAACGGAGGTGCACTCTGTAATATGAATTAACTGTTCGCAGATCTTCGAGTCACATCAAGCAAATCAGACATGGAACCAAAAGACGGTTCGGAACAGCAAATAAAGCCCGATTATGAAGTTGGACAAGAATCAGGCGAAAATGAGATGGAAGAAAGCATAGGTAAATATTTTGACAAGTGTCATATGGCCTAAATGAAGTCACGTATTATTCCTAACCCTATTTAAATTGCAGAGTTTCCACTCGGTGCCCGTACAGACGCAGATGAGGAAATTTTGAAAGAAGCCGAACGTCTCATTCTTGCTGGTGACACGCATATTCGAGATGACGAGCAGTATCGAAATGTCATTCTATTGGCTGGTAATTCAGGCGCCGGAAAGTCCACGGTTGCTAAGCTCCTGACCTCAGATGACGCCACGGAATTGGAATCCATTTGGGTCGGAGAGCGCTTCATCATCAAAGACAAGGAAGGCAGAATTAGCACGGCCAAAAGCTCATCCGTTTCGAAATCTATTTTCCCCAAATTGATGATCAATTCAAAAACTAACGATGCATTTTATGATCTCCCGGGCTTCGGTGATACTCGAGGACCAGCCGTGGAATTTGCTAATGCAGACTTCATTAAACGCGTGGCAGATAGAGCACGTCGAGTCAAGGTTGTTTTTGTGGTCAACTACTCCTCTCTGAAGTCCGGGGAGACACGGTCTGATTTCCGAAATCTCCTTGAAGCTGCTGCAGAATACATTCCGAATCCAACAAAATTCAAACCAGCCATCGCCATCATTGCCAACAAAGTGGAGGCAGACATGCCAACCAACAGCATCATCCCAGCAATTGCGCAATTCCTCAAAAATGCCAAAGATTCATTGTCCGAAATCTTGGAAGATGATCCCGAAAAAAGAGAGAAAATGGGAATAATCTTGGATGCGCTTCTTACCAAGAATAAGAAGGGGACTGGCTATGCGCGCATTGGATATTTTAAACAACCCGACCAGGCCGGTCTCCTAAGTGAAATTCCAAGTGCTCAAGCTGCAAGAATCGTCTTGAACAGAATTATTAACGACAACACAGGCATTCAATTCGTAACTAAGAGCAGCGACGATTTTGGGCTCAGTATGTCTCCATCTACTCGCGTTTTTGCTGCCAGTGCCGTCAGAAATATCCATCGCAATGTTGCCCAACTTTCCGAGGAATTCGGTGCGGAAATTCGAAACTATTTACAAAATCAAGGCGGCTCCAGTTATGCTCTCCTACAGGACAATATGGCTTTCTTAGATGTACTAAAGAACCGGACAGAAGTACTTCTTGAACTAGCTAAAGGTCAAACTCGAAGATCAGGTACAGGGGCTTCTTCTACACTGGGCACGAGAGATGAAAACGACGAAATCACTTCAATTTACAAGGATATTGCTCGAGCATTTAACCTTAATGAAGTAGAGAAAATGGAAGGGATCTTAGAAAGTCTGGGAAGACACCTGGAGCATCTATCCCTGCTAGAACCTTTGGTGACCAAGAAAAGGTCAGCAGGTGAGCTTGGATCCGGAACGGGAGTCAGGACAAGAGCCAATGTAATCAAGCTATGGGCAGCTCCGCTTCAATTTACCGTTGCGGAGATTGAATCAAGCATTTACAATTCGAAGCTGGACATCAATGACGACGTAAGCTCCGCCATGTCTACAATCACGAACGAAATTGAAGAACTGTACCGGCATAGTCTAGAAATTCTCTATGACTCCATTTCAAATCAGATCAACACAGATGAGGATATTACTGAAATGCAAGAATCCCTTCGAGAAGACGCCAAAGCACTCGAGAACCTCGTAGCGAACCTGAGCACCGGTCTTAAAACTTCTAACTCTATCTCTGAACAATTGACCCTTGCAGGCTTTACCGATGAAATCGCTGGGGTAGCACGTACCCTTAGAGTTGGCGTGCCTGAAAAAACAACGGATTTAATCAAGCTGCCCTTGGAACAAGACTTGCCTCTTGGTGAACTCGCTAGTCGACCTTCTCCTTTTAAGCCTATTAAATGGATCAAGAATTTAGACAAGCTAGTACAGTTCCTTCATGAAGAGCAGGAGAATCTAGAATCCACCCTTCGAGACATGAACCACGGTGCCCGGAAGCAAGAGATTGAGCAGGAGACCGAAGGTATGGAGCAAAATGAGTTGGAAGCTGAAATCAAGCAAGGTCGGGAAAATTTGGAACAGGCCGAGGCGGAATTGTTAACGGTTACTCAACAGCTTCAGCTACTTGTCGACGCAGAAAGGAAGCTCGTAGAGAACGATGCCGCTATGGCACCGGAAAATTAATTGTTGAATGCTAAACTTAGTTCCCGATTCCGGATCGTTGAATCCTAATCAAAATTTAGCGAAATATGTATTTAATATTACAGCTATTTTCAAATTTTACCTAATTGTTGATACATATACGTACTGCTGTTAGTCAGCCA
>VNWX01001778.1:0-14064 GCA_009869905.1 Ceratophysella communis | reverse complement strand
CAACCCATGCTTAATTAGCATATTACGTGGTAATAACTGTACAATGCTACGCGGTGGCATGGAATTCGCCTTCAAGCACCGGATTGATGGCAGCAACTCGTTTCGTTAACTGCCAGAAAGGTTTAGGCTTAACGTATTTCTTAACACTATGGCCTGAATGACACTCTGTCTACAGATTATAATTTTATAGAGGCTTTAATTGCCAGAATTAATTAAAGAGACTTGTACATCTTTTTCTTGAATAATTCAGTAATCAAATGGCTAACGTTCAGTATATGGAAAACATTTAATTTCCTGTAATTCGCGAAAGCTGTGAGTCTGCTTCCCGGGCCATTCTTCGATGCTGCACTACGGGCGGCTTAATTTTCCGGCATTCTTCGATAGTTGATGCCTTTAAAAATTAAAAGATTTTTACAATGGGTCGTTGTGGGTAGTGATATTGTCACTTGGTTCGTGGGTCTGGGGCTTCCTTACGGATTGTAACGTGAGTGAGTGAAAACTCGTCAGCGTTAATCCTAATCCCTCCATGGCATTCCTTCAACGTGGGAAGAGATAAGATTTTGATGGATTGAAGAGTTTGATGCTTTTCCAAAAGTCTGATGATCTGACTCTGAGTCAAGGCTTTTTGGAGACAAGAACGGAATCACATACTTCATTTAGAGATTAATACAGTTGGTCCTCTCTTCTGAAAAAACTTTTTACAGTTAGTTATACTGCCGTTTGACTTCCTATATCGGAGCTTCTATGCTCTCGCTATACGACTCGCCTGGAACATCTGTGAATTTATGGGAACTTTCTTCGTATATATGTAAAATCCAAAGTTTCTCACTTTGGCAGCCCTTCGTTTTGAGAGTATTATAATGTGCAGGACATAAGTTCTGGAGCTAAACTCTATTTTTATTAACCTCTAAAAATGAATAATTCAGTCCTGACAGAATACAAATAGGATCATTCTGCTCTCAGAACATGTGATGCTCAAATATTATAACTCGCTCGGAACATCCAAACTTCAATTTTGCTGTCCAATGACGACCGCGCTGTCGGGTATCCAACGTTCTAACTTCTACAATCGAGCTCAATATCCGCATATGTCCTTTTCTGCTCAAGCACGGCTTTCACAAGCTTCTTTCCTATTAAAATGTATTATGTAATGTGAATGCTTCAAGGAGTTCTCCGGGTGTCTCACACTTGGTACCCTCACCAGCACCTATGTAGTACTGCTTGAGGCTAAAATTGAAATTCTAGGGTGTGTGATATCAGAACTAAGGAAACAAGCCAAATCTGAAAATAAACCGCCCTAGCGGATCTAACCAAATGCAGACGACAGGCAGTGTAAATGACGCATTATTCAGAGTTTGACCTCTGGTGACCCCTAGAGAGGTCAAAGTGTCAAACACGATGTCATAGCTGTAATCTACTTGCCATAGGCTTTCGATTGACACCCCACACGCCACACATTCCTTAAAACAGCATGTTGACCTCTGCTGTGTCCTGATCGTAGAGGTCACCGCCGTGACCCAAAATCTAATCAGTTAAGACTCTCGACCTATCATGTCCATTATTGAAAGAATCTTCCCTTTATGTTTATTCGTTCAAAAGTTATCCTGTAAACGGACAGACAGACGACGGACGACGGACGGACAGTCCATTCCCATAAAGTTCTCCGCTGTCGTCGCACTTGATAATTGTTTTCTGGTCTGGACACGCCGACTAATAAAAGCTTTAAAATGACTAGCTCGGGAAAAAGACACGTAATGGCTTCAGAATTGACTAAATTTCTCCAGTGTGTGAGTTTGATTCATTTCCCATCACAAAGCCAGAGTTTGAACCTTAAACAGCATTTTTAAATCCAAAACCCAGGCAATTCTACTGTTTGTATATAGTACTTTTTGATTTCTCCGTTTTATTTACGAAAGCGACAAAAACAATTCCGTGTAAATATTATGCCTTTGTATTGTAATTGTGTTTACTTGCTGAAATATTCAAAAGCGAAATTGCTTGTATGCCTACATTGGCTCCAGTTTTATCAACAACCCAGCATTCCATTATAAATAGATGAGGTAATTAGATTGAGTCTGGGCTCCAGTGAAAGGATACTACACTTCACTTTCGCTTTGACTTTCGATTGTAAATGTAAACACTTTCAGTTTCAGTTGCATTTCAGTTTCTAGTGGTTATTATTACGCTTCGCTTTCAATTTCATTCCATTAACTTTTGAGAAAGTAAAAGGCGCACAAAGAAATACTTCGACAATGGCTCATAAAATGCTGGCGGGAAAAATGGGAATGCTTTGTATTCACTGCTAAATCGATTTAACTTGAAAGGAATCTGCTCCATGCTTGATACAATTGTAACGTTTCTACAATTGTCAAATAGGTCTACTCTATTTTGATTGTAATTAAGCGATTTTTGGAGGGCTGCTGCGTCGTGTTCCGGGTAATAGAATTTTCACTTTCTCCTTTCGGTGACGCACAGGAGTAAAACTGCGATAAATCAATAACACTTGAAAACCGAGTCGCGCAGTTAATGGAATCATGAATTATTACCAACAAAATTATTTATTTAAGGACATCCAAATAAACTAATACTATTAGTACTCAATTTATTACTTATTAATATTAATACTATTTGTAACAGTCATATCTATTCGAAATTTGAGCATTTTAGTATCTACGACTGCTAGCTATATTTAAACCACTCAGTTCTGCCAATTAGGGGTATTATTTACGTAATTCATAGTGGACTTGAGCCTGAACTGACCTATCCAACTTAACATGGCACTACTCAAACCTATTTAACCTTTTACTGGCTATTTTGTGTAATAATAAATACCTATGTGAAATTCCTTATATTACGCATGGTTTCATTTTGGGTCGCCTAAGCTGTTTGCATAAATAATTCGGTGTTGGCAGGACTTTCTTGATATACTTGTTAAAATTCACGCGTAGACCTTCGAATTAGTTTCAGGGACAAGCATTACGTCTTCAGCAAGAGTTCCAGCAGAAGGCATGCATTTTTAATACTAAAGTTTTAAGCTGTTGAACCTGAATGCTTGTGTAATAATTTTCTCATATAGCCATGCTCGTGTTTCTCGTGTTTATTTCAGATAAGACTAGATTTCAGGTATATTAAATAAATAAATATATTATTACCCTTTTCGTGTTATCAAAACCACATATCTGAATAATATTTAATGACATGTAGATACTAAGGGCAGGGCTATAGGGCTACACGTTGAAGTCACTGACCACACCCGTTCCTCCGATCCGAGATGGATGGAAACACCATTGTTCTTAATAAACATGACAAGACTTGACACGTCGTTTCTTCCTCATGAATTCTAGCTAGCCAAATAAAAATCATTTTTCCAAAATGTTGTTAGATGGCCGATTTTCTTGCATTAGACTATTTAGCTATTTAATATCTGCTAAATACTCGCTATTCATTTTAATTTTAATATTCGGATTCTATTTTGTGCCCAGTTGTTTCAAGAACTTACCGGAATTGTAATTTCTCAAGAAATTTAAATCGTTTTCGTAAAAGACGACGACTTTAAGACGAGTTTACAAGAAGAAGAAGCTTTCTACTGAACAGTTGATCAATCCTTAGTTTGAGAACATCCGGCGACATCGTGTGCCTGTTCCGGAAAGTTTATTTTTTCAATTCACATCTCAATGGCGAATGCTGTGCTTTTGGCGTCTGACAGTAGTAGGAAGCATCTTTTAAAAATTCTGAATTATGAGTCATAACTGCTAGAGGACGCCTCAAAATAAATGCTCACATTTTTCATGCAAACAACAGCAGTACGGATGCAGTGCAACGTTATAATTAACAAACATCTACCATTTTTCATTAAAAAAAACGTTTTTCACGGAAATGTCAAACTGACTATTTCTTAGCTATGTTAGGCTTATGAGTCAATCGCAAATGGCTGAATTTTAGAAATTTTTCTTGACGCGAAAGATGACCTTTTATTTATGATTTGAAGCAATCATGCATACATTCATGAATTTTAACTCTCGTCAGCGAGCTTTTGAAATCAAACTGCAAAAAATAGTCAAAATTTCCACGAATTTGAAACACGATATACCATTTATTTAAAAATTGTTTTTCTAATACTAGAATACTTACTTGCTACTAGTAAAGTAGAGAATAGAACATTGTATGTAGTAGTAGTACAACTTGATAAAATATTTTTCTTGAAATGTATTCCCTGTTTAGAGACGTATAAGTGTAAATAGTTTATATGTATTTTTCATAACTATCCACAGTTCAAAACTGGGCCACTACTACTTAATGATAATTGATTGATTAATTTTCCAGTCGCCAAATTCAGATATTCAAGATAAAGCTGATTCAGTTTTTTTTACAATTTATCACGCTTTCAGTCCTTCAGACTCCTCAATAATGAGGACACTCTATCATCACCTCCGACAGTGCGCGTAGCAGGTCACAGATTAACAAATAATTCAATAGACTTCCAATCAGGTAATTTTTTTTTGATATTCAATTCTTACGCAACGCAACTATTACATTTAAGATCTATTTAATCATAAGCTAGAATTAAGTATACATGGAATATTTAGCCAACTACGCTCGACACTACTTTCTCAAAAAAAAATTACATAAATTTTAGCGATTCGCAGCTCTCTAGTTCTAAGAAATCAAACTATTTTTTTAAGTACTAGATATTCATGTTCGGCGTTTCTTAGCACTCCATGTTCCAAAAGTCATTTCTTAGCACCTATTTATATTTATGTATTGTTGTGGGTAAAAATGAAGAGAAATAATTTTAGAATCAACAGAACAAGGACTGGAAACGTTAGCTGAAAATAAGAACAAAAGTTTAAAAGAATAGTAAAAGGGAACTTGATATTTTGATTTACAAGCTTTTAGAAGAATTTAAAAAAAAATAGGAGAAATGGAGAAAAGTATCATTTGAGTAAATTGAAGATTTTTTAATAATTGACAGGAAGAAACGTTCATTTTTTTTTTAAAAAATCAAGAACCGGATATGAAGAAAGAGCTGAAGTGTTATATTGATCTAGGAATCCACGACTAATGCAGGGTAACGCAACATTCGTATGGAAATATATATATAGGAATAATATTTTGATTTCATATTCTTGAGTTCTTAAAGCTAAGCTTAAATATTTACTAATATTATCTACGACAATAATTTAAAATTCTAGAATTCAACTACTCATGTAAAGCTATACCATTTCCATTTAAATCTATTTGAATTTCTAAATAGACGACTTAGGCTAACGCACAGGTTTTAAACTAAAAAAAAAACGAATGATATTTTTTCACAGAAGCCAGGTACACTCTTCCATCAAATCACACAAGTCGTATCAGGTACGAACAGAATCTAACCACATAATTATTTAGCATTCCCAAAGAAAGGTAGATGATACTTCTTGGAACAGTGCACAAATCAAAGGAATTGCGGATTAGAATGCGGACGAATCTAGTTCGATTTAAATAAATTAAATTTAGAAAATTACTTTAGTTTCAGCCAAACATCACGCACCCTTTCTCACAACAACAGCGATTGTACAATAATAATAAAAAAACGCGTTTTCCGCATATTCTAAAATATAATAAAATAAATTTAACCCCAACAATAAAAGATGGGACGAGCATTTGGGACGAACTCGGGAAATTGAGTAAAACTCGAAGCTACTTTCGAAATCCGGCGTCTAATCAGCAAATATTCGAGTTGATACTGTGGGTCCTGGTAGTTCTTTGTGTTTGTACCACGGCCTATTTGTGTCAAGTCCTGGTGAAGATGCTGTTTAGGACGAGTCACAGGAGTGGTTGTCATTGTTGTGGTCATCATTTCCAGTGGGCTTCAAGAAGCTTTTCAAGCAAGCCACCTCCGTGGCCAATCTTGCCAATTCGGATTTTAGCTGAGAGTTTTCATTTTCCAAGAGAGATTCTTCTAAAAAACGCTTCTTGGCTCGCTTTCGCTGAACAACAGCTCCTGAATCTGGGCCGGCAACCAACTCGGCTGGGGTTCCATTCTTGTATGCGGACAAGGGACTGGGCTGACGAGCATTGGGTACAAATTTGTCCAAGCCTTCTCCGTTGATTGAAATTCCAGAGTCACGCTCATCCGAGCTTCCAGATCCGCTGTTGGTCGACTCATCATGATCCCAATGAGAGCATGGTGGACTGGTCTGCGGGTCGGGCTTCAATGCGTATGCAAACGGAATCAGCTCCTTGTCCCCAATCATCGTCTTGTGTCTGAGCTTGTGTGGTAAGTTGCTCGCATTTCCGTTTCCATTTCCGCAACTGTGCATGGCATGGTCCTTCGGGGAACTCTTTGCCAGCATAACTTTCTCCTTGGTCTCAACGCTGATTTCCAAGTGAGCCTTCTTCTTAGTTGGCGGGCGTGATATAGTTTGACATTCATCCGAGTCGGAAAAGTGCTCATCTCGTCCTCGGGACTCTGCAGACGGAGCGTTACAAGTGATGCTGAGATTGAGAATGTTCTCCGAGGGGGACATGCTGCTTCGGCCACTGCTCGAGTTTCCGCCATGATTCGGCTGTGAGTGGGGCGAGAAGTCATTGTTGCACATGTTGTAGTGCTGATGATGGTCGTTAGGCTTCTCGATATCAATGTGGGGTGGGTGCATGGGTCCAAGAGCGCCGTGTCCCACCAAGTGATGATGTCCAATGGGACTTCGAGATCTGTCGTCAGCCATGTGGTGGGAGTAGCTCTGGTCATCCCCGTCATCCATGTCGTCCTGCATGCAGCTCTCGTTCGAGTTGGGCGAGTTAGAGTAGCCCTTGAAGCCGCCTGGGAAGGTCTTGGGGCGTTTGGTCAGGCTCAAGACCTGGTCGTTGCTGGGGAGCGTGAGGAGCACCTGTTCCAAGCTGATGAGTGTGTCTCCGTTGATGCCAAACTTGTCTTTGATAGCGATGAGTTGGGCTTTGAGAATGTGATTCTCCTTCGTAAGCTCAATGACTCTGGTCTCGAGAATCATGTCGTTGAAGCGACGTTTCTCGCGAGAGCGTTTAGCCGCCTCGTTGTTTCGACGACGACGGTCCCAGTAGCTGTCGTCTTTCTTGTTGTCCGGGATGAACTCCCGTTGCTTTCTCTGGTTGAAGATGTCCTTGCGCTTCATGTTGTTCGTGAGGTCGAAGGCTACCTGGAGCGGGAAAGGGGCTGGGGGCGGTGGGGAGGGCGTTCTGAAGACAGGGGCTCGGTTCGGTCCGCCAACAGACATGGGGGGACTGGCACCAACGCCGGCGTTCAACAATCCACCTGGAGGTAAGCCGCCTGGCATATTCTGATTGCAAACATCTCCGTTAATCTGAGGGTCTTGTCCTCTGCCCACCATTACTTGTCTCCGCAAGTGCGCATCTGAAAGAGAAAAGAGTTCATGGTGAGATAAATGCTCTAATCCCCAATCTGTCCATGCAAATCGGCGCTTAGAACAGGCTTCTCATTCTCTATCTGCTCAGGTCGGCTTATGCAACTCCTGTTTACGTAACGCTTATGCCACTGACTCGGCATGTTTGGGTTCTCCAACCTTCTCTCTGGACGACGCACTTAGCTCAACAACACTTGCATCACCTCCTCGCCAACTACTTTGCCAGAGAGCAACGATTTTTTTCCGGAATGTATCCAAACTGCCCATCACTCAATGACTAAGCCGCGTTGTGTAATCCTCTAACTAACTCTAATCATATCAGGTTTTCATATGAAACTATAAACCCGCGCCCACCTTCCTGCCTGCCTGTCCGAACTCCATAACAGGAGGCTGCTTAATTCCGAGACTACTCCAACGTAAAAGAACGTTTCGGCATTCATGCTCTCTCCTAACCGTCCATTACCAATCCATAAACTATACAACAGACTTTAACATTGGCAAATTTGATATCTGTAAAATTCCAGCCCCAAGAGTCAAGGTTACTCTGATGTGGCTAAGGTATCGTAGTTATGTGCTTATTAGGGTTGTCGTTCATTGAACCAAGCATCTAAATCGACACTGAAACGGAATCGCAGTTGAGGCTATCTTTACTTAAGCCTAGGAATGGTCGAGAATGCCATGATGAAATGCGGAGAGCAGAGAAACTAGAAAAACAATATCAATTATTCTCAGCGTCAATACCGGGCTGAGTTGCTCCGATTATTGAGCCAAGAAAACTGGAAACGAAAAACATATTTTGTAACCCATTTTCCACCTCGAAAAAGGAAATTATTCCAGAGCTTCTGGACGTATCAAATTTCAATTATTTCCCATGAGAATTACACGGAAGACAAGAGTTGTCTTACTGACTGCAGTACAGGAGCGTGAAAAAGGAGAAGTGATGATCATTATTGTGTAAGAAGGAGCCGGCATCTGAATGCTCGAAGATAAGGAATCTTAATGCCCATATCCACGCTCTGTACCGTATCGCCAAGGTTGTCTTTTATCCCACATGCAATTGAAATATTTGTTTCAATTATTCAAGTCGGAATGTTGGGGTTTAGAGCGGCTGGACGGCAAGGAGCACTTCACTTCCTGTAATTCTCTTGTGATGATGAGGCTTGCTTCCCTTCGAGCAAGCACAGAGGAGGATTACGACACTCGCTAGTCGTAGCATTCCATTGTTGCTCCTGGCCTATGCCCATTCTTCTCTCAGAGTCAAAGCCAAGGCCTTCGAGACTGACTCATTATCCCACTAGTATGCATTCAGGAAGTCTCGCTACTCGACTGATTACCTCATAGTCACCAAGACCTACAACAACAATGCTATGTTCCTGGTCTTAATTGTAAGTGCATTGGTTAAGAAACTCTAAGCGTCCTGTGTCATGAATGCACTTGACATACGTAGTTCTATGAGCATATAGAGCGCATTGTGAATTGTGAACCCTTTGACGTCTATGCAATGTTAGACGGAGGAATGAGGAAGCGATGTGGTGAAAGCTGAGAGTGAAAGGAAGCCCTTGGGCAGCGAGGAAGGTGAGATGTGAGAAGGGAGGACTCACGTGCTGCAGGCAGGCAGCTCTCCTCCTCTCACGTGCAAGGCTCGAGCAGGCAGAGAAAGCACCAAGGCTCACTACTCCCTAGCAGCAGCTCATTACGGCTCTTGGTCCTTTCCACGCTCCCTTCTTCTGGAGATCATTCAACCGGACTCTGCTGCTACACTACTCCACGCCATCCGGCCTCGGCGGAATGAAACCGCTCTATTATTCATGCCACCTGACCCCGTCCTACCTCGGTCCAATCAATAGCCCATAAATAGACAGCACACTCTCGCTAAATAATGCTATGGAATTAAGGCAGCAGGCGGCAGGTTGACTCGAGGCTGGGCCATGGAAACAAGTCGTGGGCAGGTAGGTGGGAGCGAGTGGCCCTGGAATTTGGACTCACGGCTCGTTCCTCCTTGAAAGCGGGTAAATCGATAGGGCCTGAGTTCAAGGAGTACAAGGCCGGAGAAACAGGCTCGCTCTCTCCCAAATACATAGAGAAGGAAGTGAACACGTACCATTTTCTCTGCGGCTGAGCGCGAATCCACACCACTACTAGCTTCACGGAGACTTCGACGTGTCCAGCAGGGCTGAGCACGGTGCTGGAGAAAGGGACGACTAGGAATAAGCAGTGCACAGGAGAGCAGTCAGATGAAGACTGAGGAAGAAAGCGTCCACGAGTATAGAACCAAGAGAATAATGGGGTGAAACTGCGGAAGCCTCTGAGTTGGGACAATGTAACAATGAGACTGCCAGCGAGAGCTTTCCTTTCGCTCTTCACTCACTCACTCGACCTCGGAGTCAGCACTAGTGAGGTTTACGTATTTCAGCTTCAGAAAAGCAGTGAAATGACAGCAGTTCGACAGGACGGTAGCTTCGCTAGTACTGGTAGAAAATGCTATGTAGTCTATGCCACTAATATCTGTAATCTTACTTAAGTAATAGCACTCGCACTCTCGGCCCACTACTTCGCACTGAGCAGAGTGTGAGTGGCAGACGGGCTTGGGCTGCTGCTTTGGCAGCTTTTGCGGCCGAAAACCCCGATCCCGTAGGTCACCTTGATTACGTAAGTATTGAGATGCATTACGTAAAAGTCCGTCTGCCTCGGCGTCCTATGCTGAGCAGAACTCACTCTCTCTTTTCGCCACGAACCACGCACCCAGTTCAACTCCCTCCGCACACTCGGAGTCTCCAAGAGTGCAGCGAACTCCAGCTCCTCGCTCGCCAAAATAAGCAGCACAAACAAGCCGTCCTTTCACCTCACAGCCTCCAACGCTAATAAATCCCAAAGCAGAGATCACTTCCCACCAAGAAGAACGTGGGCAGAGCTGAGCTCCAGCCGCCGCATCTAATACCACTCCGCTTCCTAGCTCAATTACAACATGCCGACGCTTGTTGGGCTTAGCCTTCAAAACACTGAGCAGAGTTCAGGCACGGAAATGGAGCCAGGTCGTATAGAGATTGAAATCCAGCCTTATGTTCGATGTGGAAATAGCAGTAATACAGATTTCGCAAACAAGCCATAAAATAGTAATGATGATCGACTGGGTTGGCTCTATTCCCCTGTGTGAGCCCAACAACTCAGAATCACAATGGAGATTGGAGATCCAGCAAACACCCCCTGCGTCAAGCTCTGAGAGAGAACGCCTAGGAAGTTTAGAACATTAGGAGCAGAGTTGCGTTAGCTAAGCGATTAGCACACATAATATGACACAGGAGGCGTGAGTAGCTGAAGCTGGACATGTGAGCGGACACCAGGGACCTTGGCCACGACCTCACCTCACTCACTCTGCCATGGCCACTTCCGTCTCCTGCTCCCCAGCAGCCCAGCTTCCCTTCTTAGCTAATCAAATCCAATTCCTCAGGCAGCAAAACAACTTTTTAGACGCCCAGAGTTCCATGCAAAGATTCGTTTGGATTTACATCATGAATCTCTGCTAGAGCTCCGTACGGAAGTCAATAAGTTGTTACCAATAGAGAGCATAACTAGTATGTATTAGACATTCAAGGTCGTTTTCCTCATAATCTGGGTTGCATAACAATTCACAACAATATAATTCTAGGAAACTCCATATGTTGATGCATCAATTCCGACGCAGGGGTATACATTACTCAAAAACAACTCCAAGATTCAATCTTCCATGCACGTTCAACCCAGTTTGAATTAGGGTTAAAGTCTACTTAAACAAAACCAAAAAAACAGTTTACAAAATTATGCATTCCTGAAACTCGTGCGTAGGTAACTACTGAATGGAGCTTTTGATTACATTAACGTGGTTTATAAAACTCCGTTTCGGGAAAGAGCGGAGCTTGATGGGGAGGCTATTGGTGTCAGGAAGGGAACTTGACAGTCGAAACGAAGCCTGAGTGCTCGGAGTATGTATCTATGTCACTGCATGAATTTGACACACTTGATCATCTGGGCTCTCAAATTACAGAGAGTGACAGAGATTGACACAAAGACGATAATGGAGGGCGGTAGCTCATAACGGGACTCACACAGCCCTCGGGATCCTACTCATCCCCTCCCCACCTACTTTTAATTTTAGATCCAAAGAACAACTCAGGTAATAATACGGAATTATGAGGATCTGCGGAATAATTTGCGAATGTAATACAAATACTCGTAATACGAAGAATGGAAATGTATATCAAAAAGAGCTGCTGAATATTTATGAGTCTACGGAAGTACTTTTATAGGCTGTCGTATAAATCCTATAGAGGTATTATTGACCTCAATTCACTCTGAATAGATAAATCGGACTCCATTTACTCTTCTGTCAGCCTCCCTGCATGGTCAAGTTCTAAAATAAGTGTTACGTGAGTTTTTTTTTCAGTTCTGCATTATGTAGAACAGATGAGGAGATCGTGGATGATGATGACGAGGCACTTGGAGCATCTCACTACTAAACGTACAATACTGCAGCGTACTGGTTACGGTTTAAAGACTGCTATGGCTACTTACGAATTCTGTAGCAAGTTAAGTAGAGTGGAATAGTTGAGAGGGGAAAGCGCCATAACCAGCACTACCACTTTATTCGCTCCACATTTCGCCCAGAGGAAACTCAATAAAAGATGCATTTTAGGCCTTTCTTCGGAAGCCATCTATAGTTAACTAAATACACATCGCCTCATCAGCTCCATTTCCACAGAAAAAATGCCCCTCCACGGCTCTAAATACACTGTGCTACTTGGGTCTAGTGCTATAGGCAAATTAGTACTTGCATAATGATGACACTGATGAGATGACACTTTGGTGCGTAAGCCTCCTATGCCATATCAAAGCATTATTCTAATAAAGCGAGATTGAATCTTTAGCCAGGCGTTGAGTTTTGAGGAAATGAGGTCGCGGAACACTTTTTCTGCATAACCCTCTTTTTTTTGTAGCTCTCGGCCTTAAACTTCTCAAGCCATTTTAGCGTATAACTCTCACACCTTTGTGTTTTCTGTTCGTCATGCAACTGAGCACATAATATGAATGAGGCATTGCATGTCTTAATATAGCTCTTCCTGAGGCAGAGTATCATGAGGGAGCTAGGCTTTTGAAGTTGTCCTACTTCCTATCTTCGCTGTCCCTCCAAGCCTCCGGGGCTTGACTTAAGTATGCAGCACTCAACGAGGATTTGCAATTTAAAATTATGATTCAAGTTTGATACATTTGCACATTTGAACTTTGTTATAGTCCTTGTCAGACGAGAACTAAAAATAGGAATCATGTTTATCTCTCGAATAGGAATTTGGACGTGTGGAAGGCTGAGATAATGATTGTACTTACCAAGCTGAGCTTATCACATGACGCCCGAGCTTTGTGGCAATGGCAGTGAGTGACAACAATCTCAGTGTTGTAATCAACAAAATTCCGTTAGACGACTTACTCAACTAAGCCCAAATTATTGAGCATGGAAATTGCCTCAGAGGGCTATAACTATTTCAACGAGGATGCAATTCCAGCCATACTAACTCGAGTAGTTATGGCATATGAAACGACTCGACATTCCGTTCTCATCCATTGTTGCATGAAGTGCGTATACCAAAAGCCTATTGCCAAGCTAGCCTTGAGTGCGGAATAAAAAGGAAGTGACCCTGATTCTGCACAGGGCAGTGGGATCAGATCAGGAACTTGTTTCGACTATGAATCTTTTTATGGATCAGTGGAGCCTAAATGGCTTTTTAAACTTGATCTTCAGAAAGGATGCCCATTGTCTTCGCCTCAGAGACTGCCACAATGAAAAGATGACCAGTGGAATATGACAATGTAGGAAGGAAGCGCTAAAGCTAAAGTCTATTGGCCTATCTCATAACCAAAAGCGAAGATGACCCTGTAATTACACAATTACCACCATATCCAGAAATTACAACAACCCATCCTCAAACGAATGAACTCATGCATTTCCGTAAACACAACACAAAACCAGAATTGTTTGAGACAATAGGAAGGAGTCCAACTCCTTGGCATTGACATTGCCGTAAACGCAAAGAGAAACGAACTCTTCCTCAATCTGAACCAAGCTAAGCTTCAAGACGCTACTCTGCTTGCTTGGCGTCCTTTTCGGCACATACTATGAGATTCATATATTCACTGCCAAGCTCAAAGCTCAATGCGGATTCTCCGTTGCTAGTTGCTACAGATGAAAAATGTTCTGGTCTTGTTTCTAAACACCGAAAGCGTAAACTTGGAACATGTCAGGAAATGCTGGTATTTACCTGCACGCGGCTGAAGAAGCAGCAATCCGCCTGTATGCATTCTGAAATTAAGCACTGAATCTGTTCTTCACTGCACAAAACAAACTGAGGTAAATAGGTATGGAAGTGAGTTTCACCGAAGTGTTTTTCCAGGACTGGGAATCCGATAAACACGAGCACTGATCGTCACGGAGTGACAGCGGGGACTGAGAAGAAACTGTCCGGCCGATCCGAAAAGCTTTGAGAGAATTGAATGGCGCCGTGATCCAGGTGAGCTTGAGTCGTTCCAAGTTTTGCCAACTGCTAAACTCACTGCACACCTAAGCGGGTCGTGAATGGGACTGACTACTCTGAGAACTGTGAGTTGATGCTGATGCTTTCGGGCTCTGCTCCTGTCGCTTCGTCGTCCACATGGG
>VNWX01001777.1:0-14071 GCA_009869905.1 Ceratophysella communis | reverse complement strand
TCCCCTTACTGGAATTAACCCCACATTTCTTCTTTTAAACATTTATTCAGACCTTCCCAAGTCACTTATTCCATCAGCTCCTTAATAAACAATACGTGGCGCATCCAACGACCAAATCTTCGCCAATCCCACAAGCACACATCCATGTCATCCGTGCCTTCTCCGTTCTAGAACACGAAATTCCAAACGAAATTTGGCCTGCTTGAAACGCATCTTCTATATTTACTCTGAGCTCACCCGAATTTTTATTGTAACTGTATTAGACTTGAATCTTACAATACTGCGTCTTTGGCTAGGGGATAGCTGCAAAAGTCGTTTGAAATTCACGAATCAAACAGTTGAAGGTTTCAAGTAATGTAGGATTTATTCAAGGGCCTTGGAGCAACTCATCTAGAAATGAAAGCCAGCTTATAAGTTAAGATTTCCAGTGTTAAATTAGGGTTAAAAGTTATAAAATGTAATTTGGCTAACTGCAGATCAACAGGTCATTAGATTAAGTTTAGGTAAATTATTTTATTGAAGATATCAATTCAAATTTAATTAGCATCTGATGATAGTTATGCAGATTTTCGGCTTGGCAGAACTTATTAAAATAAAGCGTGTAGTAAACAAAACCGTCTTTGACTTACCCGGAGTTCTCAAACTGCAGCACTTATTGAATATTGTTGAAACCTTGGATTGTGTTGCTGTTTCAGAGACTTTGATCCAATTATATTATACTACAAGCTTGCTCTGCTCAGGGACATAAAGTTTATTCATATTTGTAGGATATTACATTTGAATCAGACTGCGAGTATCGAATTCTCTGTACCCCGTATTTCGTGAATGCACAGTGTAGACGCCAGACTATTGCTGTAGCAGGAAGAAAAAAAATTCGTTTCAAATTCTATTACTTTTGTTTTGTTTTTATTGTGTCAACTTTTAACTTTCTCTTTGCTACTGTATGCTTTACATCAGGAGAAAAGCTTTTCTTTTTCTTAAAAAACTCGACTCTCGCGTCTCGCGTCTGTCATAATCATAATATAACATAACAGGGCACTGCTTACTCAGACATTCAGCCAGCACTACACAATACATACATGAATTTGAGACTTACACTTGTACTATGCATGTACTTACGATAGAGCATTTCATAAAAACCATTTACTTAATCATTCACACAGATTCATAGCATGGAATATTGTACATATATTTTATATAATTCACTGTAATATACGTAATATAGTTATAACAAGTTCATTCCAAACTATGGTTCTAATAGTCTTAATTCTAAAATACCAATGGCGCCCAGCGTTTTTAGTGCATGACATCTGGTGCACAAAATGCTTCATCTCATCCCTTTAATTAAATAGCTGCATTTCATCAACAAAACGTGGTTCAAACAAAATCCTTAGAATATGAATCATTACAAATTCCATGAACTGTGTGCCGTACAAAAGGACTAGCTGGGACGACGTATAAATACTAGCTAACATGCTGACTCGAGTCTGTTTTTTTTTTAAAGAAATATTATTTCTTGTGTGTAGGTATGAGTAGCTTAATGTAATGATAAGATTTACGTATTTTTGTCATCGTAAATATAGTCTACACGCCTCGAGGATGAAGCTGACGGAAGAATACAAATGGGATCCTTATCCCCTGTCCTCTATTTTTGTTGTGTTTTATGTCTCAAGGAATAAGCTTCTCTACATGGAGTCGCCTATTGGCGTATGTGTAGCATAATTTTCTATATCCTGAATTTAATGCCAACAACATAGGGCTACAACTCGAGTTTTCTTATTATTGGATTTCTGAAGTTAAACAAAACTGAATTGAGATGGGGAGCCGGGGCTCGGCCTAAAATTAATATTCAATTCACACTCTCACTCTTCAAATATTATTGGATATACTGACGACAAAGTTGTCACACTCACACTTTTCCTTGCATTCAATTAAGCCCTCACGCAGTTTCTATTTCACTCTTCAAGTATTATTGGATATACTGACGACAAAGTTGTCACACTCACACTTTTCCTTGCATTCAATTAAGCCCTCACGCAGTTTCTATTTAGCACTTCCAAAGTAAACTTTGCTGGAGAGAAAAATATTTGGCACTAATTGATAAGTTTGCAAATTTCAGTGTCAAGGTTTGAAGTTGAAGTACACGAGGTACAATCTTATCTTGTAAGTTTATACATATAAATATTACACACTTTAGAGTATTTACAAATTAGCCTCATCAGTGCATTCTTGTGTTCCTTAACGTCTAGTCCTAATTATGGAAATTAAAACTAATTACGTACGTATTATTTGCTTGTTTCGGTATTAGACCAGCACCACAACTGCGGGTGCCGAACATTTAATAGCGATAATATATTTAAACAGTAATTTGCAACCAAAGTCAGCGAATTGAAGTGGTGGGTAAGACAAGCATTAAACTATTTTTGCTTGGAGCTCCACACGGTTTCTTCAGCTTCAGGAATATTTAAAACAGCAATATTATAACACCCTAATTAGCGTGCTGTAGGAGAGAAAGTTCCAACATAGAGAGATTGCGGAAAGCGTAGTGACGAGCGTCAAGTATGGGTGAAGGGTGAAGCCTGTCAAAAGAAACATAAGATTTGAGATTAACTGGATTGGTTCGAAGGGAATATGCTGCGCGTCGCATCAGGCCCACAGACCAAATCCATCAATGGGCTCTGAAGGGATAGACACTGACTTAGAATCAAATCCCAGCCCGTCAGGAATAGTACACAGTCGGTAGTTTATCACACGAAACGAGTCAAGCCACCGATCGGCAAGTAACATGACCAAGGTTCGTTATCCCGTGCCAGGATCTCAAAATCGTGCGTGTAGACGAAACCCACCTGAGCTTTCTGTGGCAGACGCCGACTCCATATTGGGCACCTTTAGCGATTCATTTTCATTTTGGCGAGGACGCCGTCCATCGTCCACAATTAAGTCATTGGCAGAGGACTCGTCACTCTTGCCCTTGTTTCCTCCACCCGCTTTCCCCGAATTCCGCTTCTCATCCGTCTTCGAGATGGGCTTAAGTCTCAGCACACCCACTGGATCTGAAAATACAGATAGATGTGCAGATTCCCAGCGAGAACAACTGGCTTTTATGTTCCCAGAGCCCAATGAATCATCCCGCCTGTACTACTGCGCTAGGCGGCTAATAAACAAAGTCAGAGGCTGGAAATGCAAAAAAAATAGAGACGTACAAGGCCTATGACAAACTACGAGTCTATTCCCGGCCCAGTAATGTAATACAGAGATTACTTTTATGCCACTTGACTTTCTCCGAGCATGAGGAGCCGCTCCAACCAAGCTCGTAAGCGACGACAAGACGGGAAATATATTGTTCCATTATGCTTATTGTTCACAAGAAAGAAAGGGCCTAAAATCTTCTTGACATTTCGTGATAAACATGAAAATGGGGCATGGGGCTTCCATTCAGTGCCCAGCACAGGCACTGCGGTGGGTGGCTGGAGAAAGTCAATTGGGAGTCAGAGATCGGCGCTGTCTTAGAGATCTGGCTAGAGTGGACATTTTGGGTGCTGCCTACTAGGAACGTCTTGCGGAGCCACCCATTCAAATCATTAGTTGGCTTTTGTACCCCGCAGCCAATTTTGAGGAAGTGAATTGAGCTTGAAATGTCTCTTTTGAGAAGAGGCATAATATGGTCCTTTTGCTATCGGCCCAGTCCATCAGCCCTCTCTGCTCCATTATAGCGTTTCCGCAATTGAGAAGAAAGTAAAGGACACGTCCTCCCTTACAACCTTTTCTTTCCAATTGATACAAAAAAGCTTTTGCTCAGATTTCTATCGGCCAAGAAGGACTTTCAATGAACTCAACTTTACGTCAAGTCCATTGCAGTGAACATCCCGCTCGAAATTGGATATTTTGGAGATAATGTTCTGAAACTACGTGCTCCGTAAAGTCATGCTTTCTAGTATTTAATAAATTTGAACATTGCCCAGCTACTCCAAATTTAAACCCGGAATAAGGCGACCAGAATTTTCTCTGATTCATACCGAAACCATGTCACTGTTCGTTTTTGCGAAAGCATTAACTAATACTTACTGTCTTTGGTTCCTCGAATCTCTGTAGCCTTTGGAGGAAGCGAGGGTAATGGAATCTCTGCAAAAAATTCAGAAATATCGCATATTATAAAATAATATTATCATGATGTTAATTTTAGAAAATAGACCAAATTAAACACATAAAACTAAATTGTCGATATACACAGTGTTATGGTCCTATAGACCTTACAGCAAGGATTTAAGAGTAAAATGCGCGTAAATTAGTGTTCAATATTTGATCATTGCAAAGCAGCAGGACCTACTGGAAGTCAAGAAGTAAGGTTTCGAGGAGAAAGTGAGAGAGGAGAGGTAAGAAGATGTGTGACAGATGTAGTGGGAATAAAAAGCGACTCCCCTCGCACAATATGGGCCGCAATGAACGGAAAATGTAATCAAATGGAATGAGATGACTTCCTAAGGCTATAATACAAGACAAGGTCTTTCATCACATGAGCCATAGGAAGGGCATCTCTTGCAGAGTAAGGCTCTGCACGAAAGTGAAAGTATAAATTAATTGAAACCAAGAGGCCTTCTAAGCCGAGGAACGGAGTTCCAACTTCCAACCCCACGTCAAAACACATGCAGCTTCTCCTCTGCTCACAGACTAATTTTTATAAAAGCAGAAATGTGAAGTCAAGTCTACTCCTCCCGGATATGGAATATTAACCAGAAACCTTTGACGGAGCGTCTCGGCCGAAAATAACATGTAACTTGTGGAGATCTGTAGTGTAAAATATGAGTCCTGAGGCTAGTTCAGGCAGTGCGAAGTTGAAGAGGAGATTAGCGTGTTGTCGACAGCGGAGTCATGTGTGAGTATGATAATAATTATTGACGTACCGTAAAGTCGGATGGAACCTTCTGTTTCACCCAGGGAGTTCTTCGAGAGACACCTGAACAATAAAAGAGAGGCGGAGTGAACGGACTGGGCGCTAATGCTCCCGTGAAACGAGAGATGGATGAAATATTTAATTTAATTAATTTGGTCGCAGAAGAGCAAGCTTCGGCCGGGATTTAGGATAGTTGAGCCGCGGAAATTTGGGCCGGGTAATTCGACAAGCTAAATCTCAATTGTCCAGAGATAAACTGAACGGATAAATTGTTAGCGTTATTTTTTAATTTAATTGTACATATAATGGGTCATTAATCACGAGGACGCATCCCAGTGAATCAGCGAACCGCTACTAAATTCAAAACGTTATTATTACGCAAATTACGTTAAAATATTTTTGAAATTAAATTCGGTAAGTTGAAATTTCGATTCCGGGTAAAATCTCTAGGCCCAAATACTCCGGTCCTAAATGAGCTGCGTAGAATCGTTGTGGCTTACCGGTACTTGCCAAAGTCCTTCTCTCTCAGGTTGCGGACGGTGAGCCGCATGTGGGTTTTGTAGTTGGTCTCCAGTGTTTCCGTATGGTACTTCCCTGTCGTCAGGATCATCATGCTGTCATAAACCCAGTAGCTAATTGCTCTCGGAAACGCCTCGGTATGGCACTCCAGAGTCACATTCGTCCCATTGGGCGCCCCAACCAGCTGGTTTGGCACCCAAATCATCGGCGAAACTAAGCACAAACAACAGACGCCTCACATTACCAACACAACGTACACAAGCATCTCCTAATTACTAATACCCAATCCACTACCCGCTATAAAACTTGACTTTCACCGTGCAACCTAATCCTTAAGAGTAGAATAACACGCACAGTATCTCCTTTTTTAAGCATACCTCACGTCACGAAGTAAGTAGGACAGTATTAGTAAAAGCCAAATTCTTCGTGTCATTTTGAACAGCTTTATTCTTTTGTGGTATCCACAATGTTCCATTATTTACATCATAGCAGTATATTAGCCAGAGAGTTTCGAAGAGCGGCTTAAAGCTTCACCGATCTCCAATGGGATGAACGCATTTTCNTCATAGCAGTATATTAGCCAGAGAGTTTCGAAGAGCGGCTTAAAGCTTCACCGATCTCCAATGGGATGAACGCATTTTCCTCATTTTTAACGTACTTTTCTGCTTCTATAGGATTAACATTATGCTATCACTTCGTCACGGTGAGTGAATACATTCATGTTTTAAGCGTGCAAAAAGATTTCCCTATACCATCAGGTCAGGGAACAATTTTTAAAACTAAAGATTGTCACTTTAGGAAAAAGCTGCGGCATTTCTCAGCTTGAGACACAAAAAAACTTATCCTTAATTTGTGTATGACATTAATGTGTGTATGTCCATTTTCAAAATACGAGCAACTGCAGATGCAGAATTTATAGTATTTTAGAACTGTGTGTGCATTGAATAAGACTGGAGAAAGTCAAACTAGATTTTTTAAGTCACCATCTTCCGCATGGCACGGACCATTAGAGGTATTAGCGGCCTATCTGCCTAGCCTTCACTCATCATTCACCGAGTATTTTTCTCAAGTTCAGACTGACATGACTGATTGAGTGACTGCAAGAGCTTGGTCGTGTTTTCTTTGTCGGGACTTTGGCAGAAGCCGGAGGAGGCTTGACATGAGAGCGTGTCCACGGAGTTGCAAATCTCCTAAAGCCCTCTGCCGCCGCCGTGGAACTTGCATGCTGGCAGTGAGCGAAGGTGGGAGGGAGCGGCGAAGTGATCAAGACAAATTAGACATCCCCCACCCTCTCATTCATCCATCGCATCCCATCCACCTTCACCCACTCTCAGACTCTTCATCCCCCACCAAAAACCGAGAAAACAAGCTTCACTTGTCCATCTCTCTCAAATCGGCTTTCTCCGCTTCTGTCCCAACCTGTCAATGATCTCTGTAAAGTAAAGCGTAGCATAGCGTTCAGGCGTTTCAATTGGCAAAGACTAATGTATTTATATATTGTGAAGGGTGTCAAATCAAGAAATTATTAAATTACAGGCATTATTAGCTAGACTCTATAAAATTTCTTCAGTTTCCCTTTGCATGTTTGCATGGCTTGCTTTCAAAGCTACACATAGGTGTTATTCGTTTCAAGAGAGTCTCTCCTACCTAGTTCAGAATTCTGATGCGCATCTAATTTGAAAGCTAAGGTGCTACAGTAAAAATTGCATTTGACAGACCAACTATTCAATTCAAGATAATCAAATTGTGGAACCTGAAAACAAAACCCGTGATTTTTACACTTATATAGTACGCAGTCCTTGCAACCATATCAAAGACGTAAGACGCATTGTGTAAGAGCTACCTACTAATACGATCCCTGAACATCTTTCCCTAACTATATTCAAACCTGACATTATTTACCTTCTAGAAGCGTTTTGATATATGCTAAGCCATGCCGTAGAAATGGAGCAAAACAACTTACATTCGACGTCAACAATGATTCTTTTGCTCACTGAGGGTGGCACTCCATTTGAAGCTGTTAATTCAAATAAAATTGGAATATAAAATCATAAATCAGTCGTTTCGGAGATTACAGGCTTCACAGAGAGGTCCAAGAAGGGTGGGAATAACGAACCTATACAGAGATATGGGCCCATTTCCGTCCGGGAGATGCGGTACAAGTGAAGTCGCTCCCCATCCGACTGGTTTACTGCAAATCATAAAAACTAGATTAGAATCAATTCAATTCCTACATTTTGAACATCTTCACCCTTCTGTGAAACCCATCAAAACATAAATTATGACATTCAAAAACATGGTTTAAGATCATAAATATTAATGATTTAATACGTGATTTGCCCTTGTAGTTACGCCTGTATGTATTTGTACTTATCAGATTACTACAGCGATACATATATGACCTATTTGAAAAAAAAACTGCGGGTTTAGAATCCTTGTTGCTGTAAATATGCGTTTAGCTGTGGTAAAATGTCATAATCGGTGTAAATTGTTGAAAATTCAGCTATTGATTCGGAAAGAAGCATAGTAAATCGTATAATAAAAGTCCGATGAAATGATTACCAGGATTCTGATTCGGACATGTCAAGTGATGAGTTGTGTTGTCGGAATTTTTCTCCCCTGCTCAGGGGAAAATTGGCTTTGAGAGAGGACGCGAGACTATTCTTCATAAGAATCGTTGCTGTAGTAAAATGTCATAATCGGTGTAAATTGTTGAAAATTCAGTTATTGATTCGGAAAGAAGCATAGTAAATCGTATAATAAAAGTCCGATGAAATGATTACCAGGATTCTGATTCGGACATGTCGAGTGATGAGTTCTGTTGTCGGAATTTTTCTCCCCTGCTCAGGGGAAAATTGGCTTTGAGAGAGGACGCGACTATTCTTCATAAGAATCGGAGAAGCCATCTAATTTGATGGAATGAATAAGGGGAGATTCCGTATCATTTTTCTATTGTGTAGTCTATTGTCTCTTTTCCTCGCTGTATCATTCGGGGATCAACTCCAAGTAAACCAAAGACCACATTCTGCTTGGTTAGCATCTACTTTGACAGAGCCGACGACCGTGCTCGTTCGTATGTTGAGCACGCTTGGGCAAATGCATCCTATCTACTCCATTTAACTCATCTTCCTGGCTCTCTCCGGCTCGACGCAGACAAGTCTGTTAATTTGAATCACCAGGGACAGGGGCTTTCTTTTGTTGCCTTTTCACACTTCTGCCTCGCCTCGCTCTCCACCCAGTAATTGTTATCTAAAACTAACACAGGTCCGCCGGGACTTGACCATTTACTTTCCCCTCACATTACAATGCTCCATTTTTCGTGATAAGCAGTCAACTCCTACTGCGGAACATCTCCGACAAGCATCTTATCCGCCAACTCCCATTATGTCCCGTCACACGCCGTGTGAGCATTTTAATTTATGGACAAAGTTTGACATCCACACTTTGCATCAGAGCCGACTGGCTTTCCGCTGAAAAAAATGAGAAAAGGATCGGAAAGTAATTTAGAGGGTTAGCCGCATGCCAAGCAGCAGGGTTTGGTTTATGATGAGTAAACAGCAAATGACTGACTCACTCTGAATGCCCCTTTATGGAGTTCCCAACTTTCTTCCTTCTCTATCCACAACCAACCCCCTCCCTTGCTCGTCTGCTCTGGCTTGTTGGGACTCAGCATAACCAAGTTAGATCTTGTCTGCAGACTGGAATACTCTCCGAATCTGAGCCTTATCCCGACGCAACCCGCCTTATCCGCTAAATCGGAGTCTATTGTGCCTCGTGCTTATGCAGCGGATGGATACATGATACTTTTTAGTCAGGAACACACACTGAGCCGCTGAGTCTGAGCTCAGCAGCGTACACGAATCCGAGTTGTACATCCTCCTACTTATGCCTCTTCCTGGAACGAGGAAAAGAGGCGAGATGGGAGCTTCCTCTTCAGAAGAGCAGCGGATAATAAATCATTCTCTGTCTCCGTTAAATTACGAGGACGGGACGGCTCTTCTCTCGGCACACTCCAACAACGGCCAATGGACATCCCCAACACCAACACTGACTCATCTAATCAAATCTACGACTATCTCTGCATCTGCATTCATGAATTGTGCTGGATTCGTTTATTCAGCTTTCTCTGCTTTCCCGGACTCGGCCTTAATGGGCTTCCTACTACTAGTAGCAGTCCCCTATATTCTCTGGACTGAAGCCCAGTCTAGGAGCAGAGTTTGTGACAGGTGACTAAAAATGGTAATAATTTGAGCTGATCTTCCTCCGCCCAGTAGTCGGCTCCATCATTGTTATTATACTCACTTGAGCAATTTGGAGTGCTGCATGATTTACAGGGAATGAGCGGAGAGGGTGAATCCTTGCTCCAGTTCTACATAGAATCCAATGCATTATGTGAAATACACACATGAGAGACTTTTCGATTCTCTTGCATACATATTATGACATTAAATGGATGTATCTGACTCGGCTGGTGAGGCCCGAGTTAATGCCGCGTGCACATGTATCCCGACAGTCAAACATAACTTAATGGACGATCTAGCGAGCAGCTCTCGACTCGACCATTCCGGGAGCCTAGTTGGGATTTAATAGCCCTGCTCATTTCCATACGGAGACAATTGAATGCTTTGTAATCCAGTAATACGTGATCAAATAGTGAGCCAGACTACATTCCTCCGAGCTGCCCTCTGGCCCTCGTCCATAAATTACGTCAACAGGGACCCGGCAGTGCTCTCATAATTGTGTGAGACGGGCATAACCCTAAAACTAAGTCTCTGTGAAATTGACAACTCATTGTTTGAGCATGGTTGAATCCGGGCTATTACCAAAATGAAATGTTTGGTAGATTGTTCTGCAGGACACAGTTATCGGGGCTGGAATGAATGGCGGGCATATGCGGACTCATCACTCTCCATTTCTTCTCTACGCATCCAATCTTGGTAGTAAAATTAAAGTCTTATCTATCAGATGCTCCGCTCGGCTCCGCATAGTCAACAAAATACTTATTTCCTTCTCCCTTGTTTTGTTTTCTCCTCATCCCGTCTCCTTTCACCGGGGGAAATTACGCATAGGACTCTGCCGAGTCCATTCTCTCTGTATGAAGAGCGTGGAGCAGAGTTCTCGACGTCTGTTGAGTGTATCTCTGGCTGAGGCCGAGATCTCTCCCCCACACAGAAGTAGTACCAGTAGTCTTGTCGAGAGATGTGACTTTAGTGAACTGAGTAAATAAAACTGTCAACTTGCTCCACTCCGTTCTCTGCCAGCCTAGTTTTTAGTTGTCGAGTCTCCCGACTCTCGTTTTGAGCTTTTTCTACGTGGATGACTTCATAATGTGCGTGTAATACACCTTGTCGTACATCTTCCGCTTTCCTATATAAATCCCTCATGGTTCACCTCACTCCTTCTCAAAATAAAAGATTAGGCCAAAGTTCAGCCTCGCTCCAGAACCCTCACTGATCCATCATGTGAAATTCGTCTTGTTTGGATAGCTGACATGATTTTTAACTTCCGCCTTCTCGAGCCCATTTCTACTGGGCTCCATCGCAGCCTCTCAATTCCTCCAAATCTGTCCTTGATTACTCAATCTGCCAGCAACGCCAACCTGTTTCAATAAATTGCATATCTTCATCGTACGCGACTCGTGTCGCTGTCACAATTACAATGATGCATCACGCGATAGAGCGCAAACAATTTCTTTCGGAACATGACTTGAGTCGGGAGTCATGGGCACTTAGGCTGATAGCGTTATGACTTAACTTGATAGCGGCTGAGATGCTAGTAAAAACATATCACGATCATGAAACCATGTTGTCGGCGTCGAGCTGTGCTGCAGTAGTATCTGGAGTGATGATGGAGAAAGGGGAGAGCAAACAGCTTCGCTCCCTCCTCGCCTCGTCCACCGATCAAGTAAATTGAACAAAGTGGAAATGATGGTCAACTAATCTCGAAGAAAGTGTAATGCAATCTTCTCCTTTGGCGTGGGTTTATTTGTACTTCCTCCTAGTGATATGGTTATGGTACGGCGGGGCAATAAAAACGCTCATTTGTAGACGACCGAGCAGTTGTTGGGGTGGAGATCAGGCTGAAGGGTGGGAAGCCAGCTCCAGCCATTTGCTCTCATTTCGATTTTTCGGCGTTCTGCCCTTCGTCTATTGACTCACCTTTTTTTCTTCGGTCCACCGCAAAATCTTTCCCATCTTCACGTCTCCAAGTGATTCGAGGCTCAGGAAATCCTTCAGCTTTACAACTCAATGTGATGTTCTGATGTTCACGTACTGCCACATGTGACTCGGAGCTGTCGTCGTCCAATATGTTTGGTGGAACTGCAGAGAGCCAGAAAAAAACGAGCAGTTGAATAATCAATACTAATTTCCATTCACTTCCTTCTCTTCCCAATACAATATCAAACTTTGTCTTGTGGAAACACTGAGGAAATCAAATCCAGGATTTATTTCAAATGTCAAACCCAAGATCAGACTTATCGACATTTCTCACCCGGCTGACAAAGTGGGGAGTCCCCAGGGTATGCCCTGTAGCAAAGGAAATACTTCAAGCACGTCAAACTTACCGACTACTTGGAGATATCCGACTTGAGAAATCATCGGTTCAGTGTTGACCTATCAAAAGAATTGATGGTGTTAATATTGAACAATTTCACTCTATCAGAATACTGAAAGCAATTAGCCAGTTAAATTACCTGGCACATGTAGTATCCCTTATCTTCAGGTTGCACAGAGTTGACGTGTAGAAGCCACGTCTTGTGAGAATCATAGTGAAACAGTAAATCTTGGAATCTTGGTAACGATGTGCTTATGTATAGTGAGAATCATTCTCCTGTCAATATGAACCCAAGCCACCTGCCAAAGAGAAATTCAAAATCTTAGTCAGCACCGAATTTTCATTTCCTGTTTAGTTCTTAATTATTCGGCTGTATTTCTAGAGCCGAATATGAACAACAGATTTGAGTTGGCTTAATACAGCAGTGAAAACAGATCCTTTGAAGGAGGACTGGGTCTGGCTCAGAAATGATGTTATTAATTTAGAGCCTTAGTAATCTACAGAAGCAAGACTGCGAGGAGGGTCTTGAGAGGAAGGAAGCCAAATCTGTTGGAGTGTGTTGTAGGCTTATCGTAAGTGATTATGATCCAGCGAGGGATTAGCAACTTGGACCAGGCACCGCTGGGACGGCCAGAAGCCTTATGAGTGAATGGCATTAATTAATCAAGTATAGAATTTAGTCCGGAGACATTGAAGCAAGATTTGAAACAAGTGGGATTAGCTTGTTCATTCAACCCTCTTCCTCTCGACGCGTATACCTCAACACAAATAAATATATTCTAAGTCTGGAGCTTCTGTTCCTCTAATACCGGAGTCCAGTGCCAAGTCTAGTATTGCTGTATGAGTAGAGAGGAAAGCTATCAGCTTTCACCTAGCTCGAGTCAGATTACACGGGAGTAGTCCCTGCTCTTCCTCCAGTAGCCTCATTCAACCCTTTCGTTTATTTACCACTGAATGAACTCATTGCGTCTTTCCAATTTGTGTCTATTTTGTGTATTTCAGTCCTTATGGGAATGGGACATGGGACATGGAGTTGTGGAATTTTCTGTTCTACAACTGTGAGTATTTAATTGCTCACAAATTGACGTGCTTCTAAATTAATTATTGAATTTTATCTTACCATAATCATACCAGCGTAACTTTCAGAGCATCGAACATCAACTGCGCGTGCTATTTGTACTTGCCCGTCATTTTCGAAAGACTATCATACAAATTCAAATTAGCCATTGGCATTAAAATTTTACGGAAGCAGAGATGTTTTGCCTGAAGAGAAATTCTGGTAGTGACAGCGGTTTGTGGTCTCGCAAATACAATTTTAGGATTACGATTTGAAAATATCCCGAATCTATAAATTCAGAATGTTATTGCAGAATCGAATCACCAACTTGTATAGACGTCGACCTTCAGTGTTGGTTAGTTCTTGTTCCTGTCAAAATTCCGACCCTAGAATGCTGTTTATTGGGATTTTGGTGGTGCAAAGCCGTAATACAGGACTTTTGCCGTTCTCATGGCGTGGTGGTGGAGAAAGCAGTCCAGTGGGCAGTAGTGGGAATGATTGGCTTATAATCTTTGATTGGGCGAGAAGTCAAGGAAGCTGGGGATTGAGCAGTATGCTGGCATGACAGGTCAGAGACTGAAGTGCGGAAGGGTGAAGAGTTTATGACATGACGCGACAATTGACTCACGATCAATAACTGGACCCTTTGAAATGTTGGTTAGGGGTAATTTATTTGCTGGAATATACTACATGGGCTTTTTGGAAAATGAGCTGTGATTGTTTAAATTAACTAAATTCGAAATCTCATGCTAAAGACATGACCAAACGGATCTCAGAAGCTTTTAAAATTGTTGTTAAATACGGGAAGCTCGTAAAATCCTTGAAGCTTGGCTTCCATTACCAACTTCTAATAGGAGAAACTGTTACAAGTTGTTGGGAGGAATTGTCGGAGACGACGTGGAGGCAGAGTGCAGAGTTTTAAAAGTCAATATGCCTGGGGAAGGAGACAAGGAGGCGAGGATCAAGATGAGGGGAACAAAGAGAGAAAGGAGCATTTGTGGAGGCAGAATATTATGGACTCCGCTGTCTGGCCTGCATGGCAGTTCACA
>VNWX01001776.1:0-14071 GCA_009869905.1 Ceratophysella communis | reverse complement strand
CTCTTCCTTAACTTTTGATGAAAATTGCCAGACCCATCCAGCTGGATAGAATACGGTAACCACACCAGTAATATCCATCACCGAGATGTACGCCAGCAATAGTATAGAATTAAGCGTAAGTTGTGAGTGATACCGAATTAGAGCAAATGCCGTCACCACAAGTAATGCTGAGTTGACGTCTTTCGCTGCTGGCGCCAGACCATATTTTGCGTAGGACTCGTTGAAAATTGTTGTATGAATTCGGAATACCTGGAACTTCATATATTTCTGGTAGTTTGATACCATGGCGTAAGGATTGTTGTCATGATGTGCTAGCCAGTATCGAGCATGGGTGTAGTAGGTACATAAAATAAGGCAGGACATTATGGTAGTATTTGCAAGGCACTGAAGCGTTGCAAGCTCAATGCACATGAATATTAGAAATACAAAAATTCGAATGGGTTTCGCTTGACCTGTCGTGTCGATCAGGGAATATAGGAAATTACTTTCATAACGATTGAAGAAGAAGAAACAGGCTGAAATCTGTGGGCCCATTGCAGTTCCTATGATGTAAAACACTGCGACAATACCAAGCCCGTCCCGACGCCTTGCGACCCTGAATCCACCGAGCGCCATGTTGTTCCTGAACATTTGATTAAATGCAAAGGCAATTTCAGGAGCGTTGAAAAATACCGTGAATTCTAGACATGTGTTGAGTAGGAACAGCCCCAAATGCGGAACGTGGAGGATCACGTCATTTATACTCTGAGCATAGTAAATTGATTCTAATGAACGAGTAACCACAAATGTCGTGTACAAACACAAGTACCCCAGGATGAACTTCCAACGGAATAATCTGAAGCTATCTGTGGAAACACGAAGCTCACGTGTAGATTTATGCCATTCGAAGGGAGTATTCCAGGTAAAATAGGTAAAAAAAACTCGAAAAGCCTCTTGAGCTAACTGGCTGAACATTCTAGATAAGATTAGGGGAATATACGGTTTCCAAGCAATAAGCTATCTCAAGATATTGTGGCCGAAAATATTCACTCGCTGTTCTATTTGTAGCTTTAGATCGAACCGCCTATACTTCCAAAGTTGTAATTTAACAATATCGGCAATCGTAAACGTGCAACTCCTCCGAAATTCCACGAAAATAATGCAAGGATTTTACTACGTAATCTACAAAAACTGTAATATAATGCAACTTTACGCCGTTGCATAACGTTTGTAATTTTCCGTCTTGTCCAAAAATATGTTAAAGGGTGCACATTTAATGGATAATGATCATAAAAATCCTAGTTGAGTGCTTTAGAATTTTATTTTTAAGGCGAATAGGGATCTGTAGTCACACAGCAGATTTCTTAACTTGAGGCATCGAAAATACTATAATCAAGGGGAAATTAGACGGATCAAATAGTTTGCATGCTAAAGAAATGAGGTCACCTTAGTTAGAGTTACGAAAATTCTGGTAGATATATTTAGGAACCCAAATTCCAGCTCTTCTGTTAAATATGACATATAACCCAGTAGGACCCGGAAGATTTAAGCAGTTCAAGCACATGGCAATTTGATTTCCGCCTTTTCTAGTTCATGGCTGAGGATTCAGGTTCAGGTTCAGCCCATACCTGTAATTTTGGCTGCGTGATTACCGGAATCAAGCGGACGTAATACCTGGTTTCCTCTACGCTCTGTTATATCATATACCTACCATAAATAACATTGTATAGATTTTATATTTTATGAGATACTTCCAGAATTGAAATTGATTCGTTTCGGAATAATATTGGACTTGGCACAAAAACATTACCTGTCCACAAGAAGCAGCCGCTTATCGTTGTTGTCTAAACCTGAAATACAATTCTGACGCTAGATCGGAAATCTCAGTCTCGTTTGTATTTTAGATGGGCAATAATTACGAAAAATTTATCCTGTTATTATGGGAACTCCTTTAGCACCTAGCACTGATTCGTTTGTTCCAATTATGGACAACTGTAACGTTCAATTAAATATGGAGAGCCTAGAAACCTAGAATCGAATGTAAATTTGATTCGGGCCACGGTCACACTCGGCACTCGGCTCTGGCATATACCTAGCAGCTGAACCCCTGGAGAATACTTTATTTGAGATTTTATCTACAACAATAAAATTTGAGTAGCAGTGTTTTAATGTTAATCTACTTGATTAGAATTCTTACCCCGGAACGCTGATGCTAACATGTAGTTCGGTCCATTCTGAGCCGCTTGGTAAACTATGTATGTAAAATGCTTATCGAAGCTTTAAAAGATTTTAGCGTTAGAAAATTTATCGAAGCTTTGAGTTGAGGTTTTGTCGTATCGTGTCCTCGAGTCATGCCACATGCCATAGCACATTGATGCGAATTTAATTACCCAACGTTTTTTTGAAAAATCGTCAAAACTTTAGAGTAGCTTAAAATTTCGGAACATTTCATGCAATAGAAGCTAAATTTAAGTCAAAATCCTTGTAAGTTTAGGATTTTAGAAAATATAGATTCTGTATTTTTAATATTTTCCTTGGATTTTTCCTCGGGTGCCTATTTGTTAGACCATATGAGTTTAGGGAACTTAAGCTAAGTTATCGGTTGTCTTAAGAAAGGAACTATACTCCTTGCGAACGTTAATTTTTAGGAATTTGGTATTGAAAATTTTGAGTTGACAAATAAAACACAGTTGGGTATCGCTAAAACAGATATAATGTTTCCCTATGAGTGTTGTGTCTTGTTAATCATCTAAAAGCAATAGTGACGACTTGAAGCGAAGCCATGTAATATGTATATATGCACAACCTTCAAGGATACGTAGTATTATAATTGTTAAAAGAATACAATAAAAACTAGTAAAACCAGTTTTCCCCGGCTGATGATTTTTAATTCTGCAAAAGCCTAGGAAATTTATTATCCTTATATTTTGGTTTGCCAAAATTAAAGACTATATGCAGGATACCTGCGTACATGCTGATTACAATTTACAATACGTATTCTATGAATCATGGCCAGCCCCCATTCCACTATACTACCTAAAATGCTATACTTGCCGAGTATAAAGAATGAAGATGCTTCCATGAAAATTGATGACGGATGAACAGGTTAATATGCGCAAATTCTGTCTGAATTAGGTTTATTATATTACTTAACAAATCTATTATCGCGAGTGATTTTTCTTAGTATTTGAATAGTTTTATTTAATTAAAATTTAAGTTTATTAGGATTTGAAATAGTTTAAGCCCTATTTATTTGTTTAAGTGACAAAACGGCAGAGAAGGGAATTTTGGAAATAATGGAGTTTACGAAAGGTATACTATGATTCTGAACAAGCAAAGTATGTTTATTTTTACATCCTTAAAATTAAAGACAATTTGTGCTTTAGGGTCATGTTTTCTTTTGCTTATTACGCTGGTACAATTGGGTTCAAAGGTTAGTATTCGCCCAATTGTCATCAGAACTGGATATTGGATTTTATGAATCCGCCTACAAAACTGCAAGAGGAAATAATCAATTCGCTATTGATTTGTATAATGTAAGAAATTCACACTGCCTAACGTTATTCAGTACGTGCTTGCAATATTTTTACCGGTAAAATTCTCATTTATATCCAAAGGTACTGCAACAGCAAGGTCCAAGCCGGGACAATTTCATAGTTTCGCCATTCAGCATTCGCACAGTTATGGCGATGCTACAGTCCGGTGCCGAGGGTCAAACCGCCAAGGAAATACAACTTGGAATGAATTTTCCTGTGAATAATACCGAATTATTTGAAGGGTATCATGCGATGTTGAAATATGGAGATTACTACACGGTAAATAACAACCTCAATAAATTAGTCTAGTTTATAATTTAAAAATTATTCAGTTGAATTCATCTAAATTATTCAGAAATCATCGTCAGATTCACAAAAATCAAATCTTCTCACATATCCCGTCACAGTGGAGCAAGCCAATCGAATTTATATTAAACGTGGACTCCGCATACTCGAGAATTTTCAGTCGACACTAAAGCATGTTTTCCAATCACCGGTTTCCCAACTGGATTTTAGTAATGGAAAGAAAGCAGCTACCGAGATAAATAATTGGGTGTCGGATCGAACTCATTCCAAAATTACGAAGCTGATTGAGCCAGGTAAAGTATTGCGCTTGAGTTCATTTGTTGAGAATCAGTATAATTCTCAGACTGCACGTACGTAATTTTAATTCAATTTTATAAATAGATACTTTGAATAATTACACACGCCTGGTCATGGTCAACGCACTGTATTTCAAAGGCCCATGGGAAAACAAGTTTCATGGTCGTTTGACTCAGAGGAGACCGTTCCATATTTCGGAGGGTCGCAGTGTACCCATTGATATGATGCAAACAGAAGATTACTTTCAAGTCACACATATTGAGCTTTTGGATGCAAAAGCAGTCATTTTGCCCTACCAGGTGACAAATCATGTCTATTTCTAAATGGAAGTACTTGTCAATAATGATCGCTGAGTAAAAATGACCAATGTTAAATTTGAACAGCAAAAGCGTTTTCAACTTATAATCCTGCTCCCAAACCAACGTTTTGGTTTAAACGAAATGGAAAGGAAGCTTCATAAATATCCTTTCACTCAAATCCACGATAGCTTCTATGAAGTGTCGAAGCCAAGAAATGTTATTTTATCTTTGCCGAAATTCAACCTTCAGTCTACGTTTGACCTTCCTGACACGATGAAGGAGGTTAGCCACCTATTTAGCCAAAATAATTATTAAATATTTTCTAAACTAAAAAAGAAATTTTATTTTTTAGTTGAACATGACGAAACTATTCAGCGAACGTGAAGCCGATTTCAGTGGCATTGCCTCAACGGCTGAAGAGCCGCTGTTTGTATCCAAATTAGTGCAAAAGGCATTCTTAAGCATTGAAGAGCAAGGCAGCGAGGCTGGAGCAGCTACTTATGGTATAAAATATAATTGGGTTTAAATACATTCAAACTTGTGAAATAGTAAAAATTTTAATTCCAGGTGCCATTTTCACGCCGCTTAGCATCGGACCCAGCGTTGAAGAGGAAGTAACGGTTGATCATCCGTTTATGGGCTACATTTACGACAGCCGAGCTAAACTCGTGCTGTTCATGTTTAGAAAATCGAGCGTTTAAGCATTCGTCAGTGCATCAGATCAGGCTTGTGTATTTTAATTTGTGCCAGAATACAGGGTTGGTATCATCCGCAGAGAAAAATCAATAAAACAAGAAATTCATACGACGTAATTGCATAACTCATTTACCTAATTTATTTCCTAAAATATGTTCAACGGAAAATGACAGCGGCTTTGCTTGACATTTCTCTACGGACTCCCTTGCTACGTTAGAATAATCGAAATACATATTTTCAGTACTGTGTAGATAGCCATTGGGCGCATTTAAATAGCTCTTATAACTGGAAGAATTTACTAACGAAGAAAGTGCGAGAATCGAATAGTAATAGGAGCTAAAAGCGCTTTGAATAGGGAAGATACTATGCGGCTGAGAATCCAGGTGATAATTCGTTGGAACAATTTCACCTGGGCTAGGACTAGTGTGGCGTGATGATGACGAAGATGAGAAAAATGGCGATTGCGAAGGTGAGGAATCTGTCTCACTGCTCATTAAAGTGATGTTCATGAGTTGTGGATCTGCAAATGTTTTCCGCCGCCGCATTCTGAGATTCGTCCAATATGAGGCAGAGTTTGGAGTAAGTGCACTGGTAGCAGAAATATTTCTGGAATCGATTTTATTTAGGCGACTACTTCGTTGATTCAATTTGGAAAGGGAGGATCGTAATGATGAGAGCGTTGGCTTTGGCTTTGCAGAAATTAATTGATTACCATCTGCTGAAGAATTATTACTTTGTTTGCATGGTCCAGATGTTGGTCTTCTTTCCGATTCACCAAGATCTTGATCTGATTCTTTTACTTTCTGTCCAATTTGTTGCCTGGAATGCAATTTTTTAAATTTATATAATCAGCATCCAATACCAATAGTTTATGTAAGGGTAACCCAATTGCATAGCCTGATTTGACAGTGTTTCGGAAGAGTTTTGAGCTGAATTGAAATTTTGAATGCAAAATGAGTCTAGCCAGGATATTATTAAAAATATAAGTTAAAATGATTCAGTAAAAAAAATTGTAAATTGCGCCCTCCCATTTTATTTCATCAAATAATTTTGGCTACTGAGAAATGCATAGGGTCGAACATTCCACCGATAAATCATTATCAATTGAAATGATAAACAGGTGCTATGCTTAAAATATTATTTCTGACGGCCATAAAACATTAAGGGCTTACCTTCGAAGAGCCACCTGCGCTGCCATTATCCGCTGTCGCTCAGCAACGAGTTCACACATTTCACAGCCACATTCTCGCCATCTAAATTATCAGTATTAGCTAATATTTAGTAAATTCATTTATATTTCTCGTTATAAAGAAAACTTGAGGAGAGCAGGTTAGAGCTGTCGACATTGATCTTACTAAGAATTTTAAAACGTATTTGAAAATATGGCGTTCCAATCTTCAATTTAAATACAAATAAGAAACTTAATTGTTTGCCCTAAATTTCAACAATATTTATATAGGATGGTTCCATAACACGACCTAAATAAAATAAAATAATTATCTAAAACCTACCGGCACATCTTTTTATGTCCACGGAGACACGAAATAACGCCATGATTCCGACAACGAGCACACTTTGGAGTTCGTAAATGCCTTCGTTTCTTTATTACATTAGCGGATGTACCACCAGAAGTTGTATTTCCAATTCCAACCATGATGCTTTAAGCGACTGGACACAGATATTAAAACTTAAAACGAGTAATTTGCGAATACTTTAAATATATTCTTAGACTATCAAACAATAACGTGTAGTTTTTCAAGAAAATTATGAAGAAACTCAAATTGCTCTTTTCAAAAGAGCGCCTCTGGACAGACTGATAAGCAACTTCAAACAAGTGCTGTAGTGTCTTCGAGATATTTCTGTCCTGTCATTCATAAGGAACCACCCTGTGCTCAAAGTGTAGCATGTAATTAAACACCCCTCCTGCAACATCATCTCGAAACCGGAAAAAATCTTCAACCCCAGAAGAGTCAAGTGAATTCGGTTCGGTGTTACTCCCATACTTACTGCGGGGCGGGGTAAAATAGCCGGACTTGAGTTCGGCTGAACTTTCGCTATCTTGGATAGGAAAGTACGCTTGACATTTTTCAAAGAGTTTTACAGTAAAGAAAGCATTTAATTATAGCTTAAAATGCTACGGTAGAATCCGTATTTCGATAGTTCCTTGTCGCATAGAAACTCATTGTTTTTATGCTAAGACGTGTATTTTACTACCAAAAAGGTGCAACAATGAGAAGCATGATTTGATTGTAGTAGCCGCAGTTTTACATTTATCATTTTAGCCATTTGTAGATTTAAATTTTTTCATTATATTTAAACTTAAACTAAAATCTTTTGACAGATTTGAAAATAGGAATGCTTCAGATATGATTCACAGTTATAAAATTGCACAAATCATCGTTCATCCGATTCATTGACTGCTTGACTCCAGATTCATTATCTTTGTTTTGGTGAGTAGGATGCAAGCAATATCTGTCTTTGTCACTTATGGAAAGCTATTTGAAATGATTTGCTTCCTGGTTTATTTCATCTTGTAAACATAAGTCCCAACCCCCTTAAGTACCCACAACAGGCTAGCACCATACGGAAGGGTCAGTTAGGACGTGACAAGAATGTAAACGACTCGTGAGAAGTAAGATGAGACGGAAGGGATACGGACCGGTGGGCCCTTTTCCTGCTCCCTTCTGCCATTTCTCGGGCGGAAGATCATCTCTCCTTGTTCATCTGTAGACACTTAGCCATTACACCGGGATCTTGTGTCACTCGACCCTCTTTTCTCAAAGCAAACAGGAGGGACTTCTTCAGCTCTTATGTCACATGTCATGTCCACTTCTCATCTTCACTTTTCTCAATGACGTCTTTAAATGCTCAATGTGGTCAGCGAGGTTAAGCCGTATCCTTTCGGATTATCCACTGCCTCCACTTTGCTTAGTCCAAGGATGTAAAGTTTTAACAAACGTTTCAAACATAGTAAACCTAGACCTATAATTTCAGCGAAAATTGGCAGGACACGCTTATTCGTGACGCATCAAAATACGCCATTTTCCAAAATTTAGTTGCATTTAAAAATTGCGGCTTTCAGAAGCAAAGGTATGGGGTGTTCTACTGAGCTACCGGGATGGAATCATTGACAACCCTGTTCGGTTCACCCTAAAGTCGGGTGTCAGCATCAGGAACTCCTCCTGCGTCTTGTCATGCTCTACCACCATCCGCAACACTAAACACTAGACTAGCCTTTTGTTTTAAAAATCCCGAGTGTTCAATAAGCACTTGAGGAATCAATAGATCTTATTATTCCGTTGAAACTCATGTATTACAAAATTGCGTTCATTCATGAGAACAACGCAGAGATACATTTTCTTCAAAGCAAATCTTCAGTGCGTGAAACTACGATGTTATATGCTGGGTCACCGTAGTGTCAACCGAGCCGGTAACCCATTCATTCTTGCTTTCTGTAGGTCTCCGAAATCGGAACTTCAGGACCACACATTCTGTGACAAGATGCAGACAAGCTATCGTGTAATTACTAGATGACTCAAGGAAGAGCACTGACATGACGCAAGATCAGACAACCCTTATCCTTAAAACAGCAAAACAAAAACTCACCCCACACCCAATTCCCTTACGCTCTTCAAAATCAAAATTCTAAACTTAAAAATTTGTTATTGTTACAAAGATTTTACGCGGAAGCCTCACACTCGCCGTGTGTTCCGTTTTGTTTTCTTGAGCAATAACGACAACACTTAAGATCTTAATGACTCTTTAAAGTATCCATTAATTATCAGAAGAGTAGACCTCCAAGCGTTTACCGAGCTATGTTTTTCTTGTACTTGGGTGATAAATTTGAGTTATAGGTAAACTCCTTGCCAAGAGTACGCCGGAAATTCTAGACAAATGCTTGACCAAAGCGAACATGTGTTCATCTGAGCTACTATTTAAGAAGCTGGACGACGGAGATAAAATACGCTGCAACAGCGGTAAAACATTAATTCCAAGATAATCCACCGAACGTGCTTAGGGCTTACTTTGCATTGGCCCAATGCCTCTGAATAGTAGACCAGCAATATTACTCTATTCATTTGACCCAGTGCGCGACGCTTAAGAAAAATTAGTCAATGGGTTATGGCAAATGTCTAAGTATCTTTTGGAAAACCGTTTTATTCGTATTTTGATGGGAGACTCTTAAAACTTTAAAGCAATGCAAATCGATAGGAATTAATGCTAGAAATGACGCCATGTTTATTAGAGGCTCGATTTCAGATTCACTAAACTGTTAAACATTTAACTGAATTAACGATGGTATATCTGTTGGTCGGCTTGTCCCACCAGTTTTGTATTTTATTCATGGGTTTTTCGTCAGATAATAGCATATTGGCCTGACCTGAGCAATAGTAATATGCAATTACAGTTAGTTCAACACAAAAGATTGTCATTCAAACGAAAAAACCTTGCACCAGAACCCGGAATGCAATCGGAATGAATTCCAAAGAGCATCTTTCGAAGTGCGTCTAAAGGGCCTGCCTAAGCAGGTTATGATGTACTACTGTGGAGTTCGTGTTTTGAAGTGTTCACGACTTATTCCTCAATTACAAGAGGAGGAACAAGCTGTAAGTTGTAAGTAATAATGTATGATGAATTTGAAGCTTGTCCTCTGCTCTTCTTACACTTCTGATGAAGCACATGTTCGGATCAGATTCCTGTGTATTTTAAAATAGGGCCATTAGGAAACTTCCTCCTCAAGACAAGTAGCATCTTTAAAACCAAGGCACAAGGAGTTATTTCCCATTTGGCCCGATGTCAGTGAAAGAGAATCCCGAAGAGGAAGTGTGGTTGACCCATAGGGTTTGACCCCTTTTCCAATCCGAAGTCTAACTCAAAACTAAACGAGACCCATACTGTTTTCTAACACTCTAAACCATTCAAGTCTTCGCAATTCCGGATTCGGTTACAATTTGTATTGCAGAAGTTACGGGTTTCCTTACTTAAGTTCTGAATTTATATTTAAAATTAAATGCTGGGTTGAAGGAAAATACGAACGTACATTTTTCGGATTAATTTTTAAACTGAAAGGTCCAACTCTAGCAAGTGATTTAATAGAATATTTGTCTCTACCGTTCAGGCGATAATAATAAGAAACACATTCAAACTTCGGAAACGCTGCCTAAATTTTTGGAAAAATCACATAGCTCGCTGAAAATCCACTCCCAAATATCACACTGTCTTGACTAAAAACGTCAAATACGTAAACCAAAAATTCATGAGCAACAAGCATCCAAAAACCTGCCTAACATTCGGATAATAATTCTTCCCCGGTGTGACATGTCATGTCATCAGAAGAAACGAGAACAAAAGGGAAGCGGACGCGTTGAAGTGGAACATATGGATTGATGGAGAAAACGCCACTTAAAAATAGATTTTATGCGTTATGTTCAATGTTCAACTTCATAAAAATGTACATAACTCTGAACCCGAACTGAATTTTTTAACTTACGGAGACCGTCAGACACAATGCTGAAGAGAGACATGTGGACGTAATCGATCTCTTGACTGAAGTGAATGATTATTTGGTGAAGGGACGTGGAAGATGATCCAGTCTATTGTTTTCATTTATTCTCATCTTCAGTGGCGAAGGGTATCACGTCGATTCTCACAAACGTTTCGGGGGGTGCCATTTCGATCTGAAAACGGGTGTTACGTCGACTTCGACATTGCCGAACTAATAATAGTAATGGCATCATACTCACTAGTTTGATAACTTCGACAGTGTAGAATTATGCCGACGACTTCAATTAGTAGCAAAGGCGAGCTCTCGATTCCGCGTAAAAAATAAATCCGTCGGACGAAATGTTCGTGAATCTGGTATAATCTGCGCGATTAGATGTATTTTTATAATACAGTAGCGTTCTAGAATTCTATTTAGGTTTGGGTTTGCTTTTCTTTCTTCTCGAGATCATTTTTCTTCAAGGAAAGACCTTTTGTTGTGTGCACAATGGGATCGGGTGCTTGGGCTTTGATGAGCATCTCGTGTCTTGCCCCACGCAGAGTCATAACATAAAGACACCAGAAGTTTACACCTGTTTTCGGAAGATGCGCTGTTCTGTTCATCGTAAAGGACCTTACCGGATAAGCCCTATATTTCTTGATTCTGGGCTAAAAAATGAAAATTTTTGAAAAAAATTTCTTTCTGTCTAAACTTGTTCTAGACATCATATGGTGACAAAAAAACATGATTTGCCAGGAATTTGACCGTATTTGGGCACTAGTAAAATTGAAAAACCGCGGTTCCGCCAAAAAATTTTTTTTCTGAAACATGATATGTTGCCAATATTTTTGCATAACAAATTAGTACTACATAGTAAAAGATCACAAATACTCATTCTTGATGGATTTGACTTCGAATTCATGGTCAATTTTTTTTTTTGACTTGCGATTAACCGTAAAAATTACATTTTCAAAAATTAATTTCTCTATGTTGCCCGAGATTTGCGGGGGTCTGCATGTGTGCGTTGTATTAGTAGGAGTTAGGAGTATAATGTATGGTAAGTCCCATCATGAGGTCATGAGTTTCAAAAGTTTTGAAAATCGGCGGTTTTTAATTAAAAATATAGAAAAAATATTTTGACCTAGAATTCGAAATCAAATCCATCAGGAATGAGTGTTTCTAATCTTCTACTATATAGTACTAATTTGTCATGGAAAAATATCAGCAATATATCGTGTTTCCGAAGAAATTTTTTTTTCGGGAACCGCGGTTATTTAATTTTTCTAGTCCCCGAATTCGGTCAAATTGATCGCAAATCATCTTTTTAGTGTTCCTATGATGCCTGAAACAAGTTTAGGCAGAAAGGAATTTTTTTCAAAAATTTTAATTTTTTAGCCCAGAATCAAGAAATATAGGGCTTATCCGGTAAGGTCCTTTCGGGTTTTCCCGACATCGAATAAAATATCAGTTAACATTTTACTGTAGCTTTGTGAAGAGTTTATGCATTTTCTGTATAAACATATCGAATTAAAATTGGTAAGTAAGTTAAAATTAAACTGTTTAAATATATGTTTCACTTTATTGAATAAATTATTACGGCTATTGTGGTTCAAATAATACTTCACCAAGTATTTATTAAATTAAAGTGAACTTAAATCCTGTTTTTAAACTAGGAATAGTATGGTATGGAACTTTGCAACACGTAGAAATAGCTTACAATTAAAAGATCAGGTTTTACTGGGTACGATTTAATTCGGCCCTCCGCGGTATCCGCCTCGTCCTCCACCACCACCGCCGTCACCCCTACCTCTACCGCGACCACCACCACCACCGCGTCCACCGCCTCTATGACCATCTCCACGACCTCCAGAACCAAATCCACCTCGTCCACTGAGACCTCCGCCTAATATGAAATGAAACAATTAATTTCACGCGTATTTCAGAATTTTGAGGGCGTCGAATTGATTGCCCTTCACGTACCTCTCGGTCCACCACGACCACCACGGAATCCTCCACGTCCACCACCTCGCCCTGCGTAGCCTGTCTGCTCGTCCTTGACCAGGGTCATGACCTCATCGGGAATTCGGAGGTATTTCACGTTAGTACCGCGGATATAACATTCCGGCATTCGCCAGAAACGATCTCCATCCTGTTCAGACATATATATTTGGAATTAGAACATAGAGTACAGCCAAATTCAGCATCTTTTAAAGAAAAGAAGTATTAAACCGCAGCATTACAGAAGCGCTGCTGATCTATTCGTAGGAATTATATAGGTTCTTAGTAAATCTATTTTTCGATAAACGCACGTCCTTGCAGAAAATACCTAGTAGATTAATTTCATTTTTCATTTCTTATGTTTATTCGATTGTTAACTCACGCGTGAGGTACAGATTACATCCACGAGACAAATATTCATCCAACCATCACAAGCTTTCAAATGACCGTTGTATGTCTCACCACTCTTTAGTTCCACCAGCTAATTAAATTCAAATAAAAATTGAAAATAGAATAATAAGGAATGATAAATGATAATGTGCTTTTCGCGGTCAGCAATAAAAATAAATGAGTAATAAACTTACCATGGGCAGATTCTGAGCTGCACGAAGCAGGGACAGTGGTAACTACATAAAATATAAAAGACAAACATATTTTATTGTGGAAAAAACAGGCTTAATTAAATACATAATTAACAAATTGACCAAGGGTTATTTTGACCCTTGATCATTTTTTCGTAAATAGTATTTGTCAAGGCTAGTTTGTGCATCCAACGCCGCTTTCCGCATGTTTCTAACCCGTTCCAGCCCTGAGATATGAGTACTTGGTGGTCAAAATGCAAACTAAGTATAATAGTATATTGTAATAAAATAAGATAACGAATAGATACAATTAAACGAATTTTAAGTTACATGGTATGATAGCTGATAGCATATTGCATTATGGGAACATGTATGTACATATATAATATAATATAACATATATAATTTTCGCCAGTATTTATATACAAAGCATGGAATTTTCGGCACCAGTATAGCACCGCCAACCGCCACCACCGGTCACCGCCGCGCCGGCTAAAAATGGACTACTAAACGAACGCTAACTGCTAACGACTTACCACCATTCTGAAGGGTGAATGCGGAGCTATAACTTTATATCACAGATACCTATGACCTCTTAATTCGCCTTATTATTTCAGACACGGTAGCAATAGTTAATTTGACGGTAAACGTTTCAACAACATTTAAAATTTTGAAAATAAACGTACGTCAGCCAAAACTCGGCTTTATCTAAATTTGAAATACCGTCAACCCCGCCTCCTTCGCAGTATATTGTCTTTATGATCGATCCTTAATGACCAGGGAACTGGAATATACCGGGAATGCTCGAGGTCCACACAAGACTCAAAGTCATAGAGTATGCACTATGGCTACTGGTTTTGTGACGTCAAAGTTGCCCGCTCATTCTCCTCTCGCTCC
>VNWX01001775.1:0-14084 GCA_009869905.1 Ceratophysella communis | reverse complement strand
ATTTATGGTATCAATTTTACAGTGATTTTAAATGGACAAAATTGCCTCTTAATACAAGCTAATTCAAGGTTTATTGATCAAATTCAATTTCCTCAAGGTGAACTGATTTCGCATTCAAGCAGATCGATGTCAAATCGAAATAAACCAAAGGTTCGTTAACCGTGGCATAGATGCTCAAACGTTTCTGTTTATTTTGAACCCGTGTGAAATTTTGATGAGAAATGCAAACTCCGCTGCGTAGGCAATCCGAAGTCATCAAAATAATACCCTACCAGAACTGCTCCGAAATTCATCAATTCCACTCAAGGAAGTAGTAATTATTTCCTGACGAAATGCCTGTTCTTGAGCCTAGAATTGAGAGCAGCAGGATTTTTTTTACTTTGTTTCAAGGTCTGTTCAACCTTAATTCCTTCCGAGTGACAGTCTAATTAGCATAGAAAGGAACTTAGGCCTACCTGCTCATTAGAACTCAAGTCAAAGCAGTACAAAAAGGATTCCAAACTTTGCATATCGTATGTTTATGTATCCGAAGAACAACTTTTCCATCATTGGTTAAAAAAGAAGTTTGACGTGTTCGTGGAATTACTCAAAATTATAGCTGAAGCAGATTCAGGGCTTCAATTTGTATGTATAAAACGAGAAATAATGTAGAAAACTTTCCTCCAACTACTACTGCTTCAGCCTACCCCATAGATATGTGATATTAATTCAAGGATCAATTACAATTTGATCAGAATTTTTTTTATTCAAACGATAATTGCTGAATAAAAAATGGAAGGGCTTTTGAAACTGCCCTGCAATTAAGCGTAGGCATTCGGAAACCCTAGCCCACAGAGTGGATCTAATATCTAATAACCATGAGCCAGTAATTGAGACGATTCATTGGAACAACTTGAGTCTCTACTTTCCCACACCAATAGAACGGGTTTGCAATTAAGTTCCAATGACCTATATATTGACAGGAGCGAGGCTTTACCAATAAAAAACTAAAACACTTTTGATCAATACGCCGTGGCAGAACGAGAGAACAATGTTTACCAGCCGGCTCTATAAACCACAAATGTCATAAAATAACAATATAGCTCGTGGGCGGTAGAACTGCTACTACATATAGCTATTGTAATAGGTCGTAAAACTTCGGCCAGTTTTCGTCCTACCACTTTCTGTTGTTTGATCAAAGTTACTTTTGTTTTGAAACTTTTGTGCTTTTACCGGACTACTGTGCTACCAACTCTTGCTCTGTCGAGGCAGTAAAATATGCACATGCTTGTTTCTCGATCGGAGCGTATATTGCATAGCATGACCGTTTGTTCTTCGCTCGGACCGTATTTGCACTTTCTATTATGTTTATCTTTCTCTGGCCTTATGGACGGACGAATGATATTTGCATTGTCGCAGCGTGACTATCCATTTCTAGCAGACAAATACAATAAGCCCGTTTACTTTACCGCAGACCGTCATTACCATTTTAATAAGAGTACGCAACCGACTCGTACGCTAAAAATGGATTTCGAATAAATATGACGAATGTCTGCCTTGTCTTGTCGAAGTCAAAGTCAACGAACTGCGTCGAGGAAGCCTGCAGAGCGTTAAACTTTGATTAATACAATCTGCATGTCACACACTGCTCGTTTCTGCTGGATTTGGGCAGACCAGATGGACCAAATGAGAGTTCGTTGATGCATGCTTTCAAAACTTTAGAACTCATATGCTTCAAAGGTAGCATCTCGGAGGAATCGGTTTCTTAATTTCTCAAGTTTGTATGATTATCAAAAATTTCGAAAAGTGTGAAGGTAACAGGCTGGGGTGGAGCTAGAGTTTAGGTGATTTAGAATTCATGGCAGCTCCGCCGACAAGCGGTTGTCTGGTAGCTGGTAGCATGTGTGCTAAAACGGAGTGAAAACCGTATATTTTTTCTTTACATGGGAAAAGGAGAAGGGTGTGAAGATGGAAATGCTCGCTTAAAAAAGAAGAAAAATATTCCTCTGCTTTTACCTCTTGTAATCCTATTTTAGTATATTTTGAAGACAAAAATTGTGGAAAGAAAAGAATCGGAGTCGAAGCTATTTTAGACGCAGATGTGGCTCCCGCTCTCCCCCATCTCGAGTGGATGTTTTGTTGAGGGTTTGACATTTACCTCTGGCCCGAGGTTGGGGGAGCTCGTCTAGTTCACTGTCATGGTTCGGAATTAAAGTAACAACTTTACAAGTCCAAGTTGACACTGATGACAGTGAGTTATTTGGAGAGAAATGGATGCTTAGGGTGGGCAAATGCAAAACCGAGTCTCGGTCCACCAGTCCCGCCGCTCAACGAACCGAGGCCTCCGCTGCCAGTCCCTACTCCGAATTTACCTAAAGATTCGTCTCCAGAGCGGAAGGAAGGTTGCATGAGATCACACATGGATTTAGTTGAGAAGAAAAGTTTTCTCCATGCATGTGTGTACATAGGCCTGTAGGCACATTCTGAGGCTCAGGTCAGGAGATTATTGGTACGGATTTTAAGGATTCCCTTTCAGCTCTACACTACTCCTGCAGTTCGCAACGACGGACTATACTAAGACTTTGAACTGCTGAAGAGATTCCAATCCCAATGAGTTAGTTTTCCCCTCTATTTTAAGTTTCCAATTCTACATATACGAACTCGGCTCAAGTTCCCTTGAGAGTCTTCTGGCCGTGCATCCCAAGTATGTTACGGTTGACTAGAAAGCTCCATGTACTCAGCACTCAGCTCGAACCTGTTACTTTCACCAGCTACGCTATTTGTCATATGCATATGCAAGGTTCGTAGGAGGCAGGTGAAGGAGAGATGAATTGAATGATGCACGACGGTGCACTACTTTGATCAGTCGAGAGTGAAAGCTCCAGCATCGCATGTACGAGTTGGAGGTGACAGAGATTTTTGATCTCCGCTCTATTTTTGACATATCTGTCGTTCCAGTCACATTTGCTTCGATACCCTAAATTGACTTCAGATCGGAAACAACTCAACTGAAACTTTTACTTGGTTCTATTGTTAGGCACTATGGATCGAATTCGGCAATTGGCGGCGAGTTAGACACTGGTTTATTTTATAGGAAAAAGAGATAACCAATGAGCTCAGAGTCATGATTAAGATATAACTAATTTTAAAGTTAAAGGTTTCAAACTACGCGGTGAAAGCTAGAGATATTTAAACCTTAGAATAATTTCAGCTGACATTCGGAAATGCGGGCTGAACCAGAAATATTTATTGACATGGCTCATCTTCGAATTGTGCCGGTTTTGCTGCGACTGACGTCCAAGCTTCTGGCGGAAACGGTAACACATGAAATATTTGTGATATTGTGGCTAGGTTTATGTCTCTGTTTGGTGATCTGTTTGTGCGGCTGGTTTGTGAATCTGAGTTTTCTTGCGTCGTTCCATACAACTCCCCAACCCATGCTGTCAAAATCCACTTTAGGATCTGCTTATTGTTTCTCTTTCTCCAGAGAGACGACACGCAGCGGAGGCAGCCCTCCCTTCCATCATCCCCGAATCCCGATTCTACTGTCACTCCGCCGCTCTAACAACGAGTCTAATGCTTCTTCTAAACTCCAAATGAGTAAACCATTAGTCAAAACAAGGGGAGAGATACTTAAAAAAAGAAACTGACTTCATATGCCCAAGTATTATAAAACCATTAGCCACTGTTTACAATGTCAGGCGTGTCTCTAAAAAACCAACCCTGTTCACTCGCATGCAGAGCTTGATGGGCTCATCAAATAGGCCTCGTTTATAAACCCACCAGCCACCACCAGAAGCAAAGTTCCACCGTAATTAAACGGAACATAGAATTTCAGAATCAGAACCGACGAGACTGACTCCAACTAGAGCCAGACAGACTCAGTGAACAGACCCAGCCCATTCAAAATATTATGAAAATAGATTTTACGCCATGATGGGGCCATTACTGATTAGGAAGTCCAACAAAACTACATGTGCAGGGTCATTAAGTTCGTAGCCAGAGTCGGAAGCTGGATGATGAGCAGAAATGAAATCAATCGTTCACCAACTGCGGAAATCCCATCACTGGCCATAGAAAGTGTACAAAAGGCGTAATAGGAGGAAAATGGGGCTTAGTGCCTTCTCGAATATCTATTCCAGCCAGCCCACATCTAAATTCTATTGAAATTGAGCCAGAGTCTAAATTCTGGAATTCCCTCATGCACCGGAGGCAATTTGAGGGTATTATGCACTATTGACCCATCCCAAGGCCTGACTCGTGTATCGTGTATGCACAAAAGCACCCTTGTGGGATCCCAGGCCTTATTTCATCTGATTCCTGAGACGTGCTCTCCAGCCCTTCCCTCGTCTTCCTTCCACACACTTCCGGCTCAATCCCTCGAACCCTGGCAACTACATAAATACTCCATATAATATATCTCAATGACTCTTGCTCCACCAATCCTGACAACTCTGAATAGAAACTCTGCTCCCAGCCCAACAAAAGTCATTTCTTTTCTTCCCTCGAAATCAACTGGAAACTAACATGACACTGACGATTTCAGGGCAATTTTGGCGAAGTCGGAAATTACGAAAGAAAAACCCCAGAAAATGCTTCGGGCAAAACCAATAACATTCAAATACTAGCTTTCACACCATTGAAACTATCAAATACAAAACTTAACTCTTTTGAAACACGTTTCCAATTTAGCCAAAGCAATAATCCTGGCCTGGAGTGTCCATAAGTTAAATTGCCAAGCCAAAGTTCCAAATGATCTCAGGCTGATGTACAGAAGTGTGTACTCTGAGATGATTCTAAGAACTACCTACTTTGTCTCTATTTCTGGAAACATTGAGTGTTTTTCAAAGGTTAAGTCACTCGCCAGAACGCATAACCGATACCCTCATCATCTTCCGGGAACTACTTTCGGATGAATTTCAAGACAGAAATTGAAACCTGGGAATTAGCTCAACCAACATTAAAAATATATACGACTTTTCGAGTCATGTTACTCACAGCTGGATGCTTTTAAGAAGATTTCTAAATCAGGGATATCCATTTTACGAAGTTCTGTCAAACACCAAAATTAGTCGCGTAGCACACGTTGCTGTCTGGTTTCTTGAGGATCATTAACCTTTCTGGTAAGGTGAATATTCAGAATTTAAAGACCTTAGTATCAAAAATACTGGAAATTAATGGCGCAGAAATGCGAGCAGGAATTTTTACAGCAGTAAATAGAACCGATTCGAAAGGCAATGATTTGAACGTTTTGTTAAGATTTGACCGAAACATAGCTACAGCGACCCAAACAAAAGCTTTACTGAAATAGGATGGAGTGACTCCAGCCGGTTGGAGTCCATTTAGTAATCGAGATCGAGAGTGAGGAATAGCCTGGCATGTGGATGAGGATGGGACCAGAGAGATACTTATTTTGAATTGAAATGGGGAATGTGAGTACAGATAAGTAGTAAAGTATCGATTTGAGGATAACTTGTCTTGTTTAGTCAAACTTCCTTCCCTCCGCTCTATTCCGTGTTAATCCCAAACGTATACTACATACTCAAAATCCTCGGCTTGAGTTTCGAAACATTGAGCTCTGCGAAGACTTGAAGGATAAGTCCCCAACAGCTCGGAGACTCGGAAGTTCGAGGGTTCCTGAATGGCTCCAGCCTGTCACTCCAAGACTCGACACACCGTGTGAGTGAGAGTGAGAGAAAAATAAGGAAAAAAAAGTTTTTAATCTTGGTTTAATTACCATCAGACTTGAAACGTCTCAATTGGAAGGGAACAGAATCAAATAAAGAGGGATTCATCGAGATGCCTCACTTCCATCAACTATGTTCAGGGTGTCTCAAAATCGGGATAATGCATGCTACTGTACGTTCGGGCTTCTGGTGAAAGTAGACTGGTGTGTTATCAGAATCGAATCAGGAACTCGGTTGTAGCGAACTTATATAAAATGGGTCTCTGCCTATTTTGGCCAAGAGAATTATGACCCTTAGCTTCCCGAGTACCTTTTAAGAATATAGCGCATTGTTTAAAAATTTCATGTTGTCCGAAAGTAGCAGAAATAACCGTGTCTTTTGTTAAACGAAGGATGCTACCGGAACTCGAGGTTTACTAACTGAAGAAAAAGTATTCACTGCCAGACGTAAGGATATAGCAGAGCATTTGATCTTCGAAAGGCTTCAAATTAAGACAGAAATGCAACTAATATAAGTATTTTGTTTATATGCTTTAATATTGGCTGATTTTTGAGCCACCCTGCAGCTTCCGTAAAAGCAGACTTGTGCCAAAGTGAGTGTGGAGAAGAGAGAGAGAGTGAAGAGACAAGAGCGGAAGCTGGGATTGGATGGGAAAGGGAAACTGTACACTTTTCTCCGCTATGTATTCCAACAAGGAGGCTCTGAGACGGAGCGGAGTGTGTAAACATCAAGAACGTGACTTGGCTCCATGAACAATTTTTACCCACTTTTACTCCATTTTTCGTCATTTTTCCTTTTCCTTCTGCCTGACTACTGTTGCCTTGTACTTCGTGGAAATTAAATTCTTCGTTCTCAGAACTCCAAATGAGTAAAATGTATTTATCCTTGGAGGCTCCTGTAATCTATACTTAGCCTTCGCCAGGGCCTCTCCAGGCCAGCAAGCCGCGTAGTAGTGCTGAGACCCGAGCCCAGTTGTCTATGCCTTCTGAGTCTTTATATGGCTTTCACGACTAGGAATAAAATTGGTCATAAAACGCCAACACTAGTTTGGCTTTTCTACTGGGAAATGTTTAGACTCCCCATCCTGATCTTGTTCACATTTTACAGCTTCAACTCAAATGTTTGAAATTGCTTCCGCATGCAGAAGTTAGAAATTAAATGGAACGTGATGTTTATCAAACATAAAGTCACACGTTAGACTGTTACAACTACAATACTCCTGGACTAGGAACTTCCAAAGTTTCTATTGAAAGCATTTATGGTCCTCTCTCTAGGAACATGTGTCATGAGCACGAGCAAAAGAGCAAAAAGTCCCCAGATTCCTTCCTTGTTTTGTATCATAACAAAGTCGAATTCCACTGCGTCTGATTTGGTTTGAGGTAATACTACTACACTAACTTTTGTCCAATCGCAGGAAAAAAAAGACCTTTGACAGAAAAAGCTAATGCCAGTTTGGACGGTCTTAGAGGGCGCTAAGGCGTGGAGTCCCTGTAGTCCCATCTCTGTAATAGTCAATATAGGCCGTAAAGGGTTCAAATGGCCTTGGCTCCTGCTCGACGTTGTTCCTGCCAGTTGCACAAAAAAGTCTCTGCTTGATGTTAGGACAAGAAAACCTTTTCTTGACATTTGGAAGTACAGAGCGAGAGTTCAATGTCTACACTTTCACTTAGTCGGGGACCCTGAGTCGAGCTTTCTTTTTTCAATTCCGCCGTTTCTTCCCCGCCCTGGTCCTCTGCTCCTGTTGTACAAACCTCCTCCCAGTTCCTTGCAGGAGAAAAAGAGTGAGGTCATCAATCTGTGATAAATGTAATAATCCAGCGGAATGGTGAGTAGGGAATTCAGCTCACGTCTATTTTTTTTTCTTCGACTCTCTCCTTCGTCCCAGCTCAAATAAATCCGACCGATTACCTTTTTGATGAACCAAAGAAACGATCCTCCCATACCAAGTGAGGCTCGAGAGGGGCACTGCAAAAAGGGTTGCTAGAAGCAAGGACACACGCCCCATATACAATGTATCTGGACAACGATACCCAAGCAACATCTGTGGTCAACTCTCATCGGAGTTTTAGGCTTAAGCCTTGTGGACTTTTATATTTTGAAAAAAATTGCTGTTAATCAGTGAATCTAATTGTGAAAATTTTGCGGAGGAATCGTATTGTCGATTCCTGAGAAAAAGGAGTTATAAAAATTCGAACACTCTCCTTAAAAATACAGTATACGAGCAATGTCCAAAACAGTGAGGCTAGACCATCCCGGACCAAAAGCCTTGGCACCCCTCAAGAATGGACTGTGGAGAGAAAGTGGAGAAAGGGACTCTGTATTTATGTGCAGGCGATAGGGCTACAAGTACCAGTTTACTATTCTGCTCCGATCTAAAGGGCCTATAGAAGGCTACAAAATTGACAGGTTGCAATTTATAGTCGAGACTCTCTGTACGCCCAAAGAGCGGCTCTGTATGAGCTCCATTGCTTCTCCGTCAGCCCCTGAACTCTTTCTTCTCATATCCCTTCACAACTTTCTCTTTGGTCAAAGCAGCGAGAAAAGTTTAATATTTTCTTCATGGTCTTTCTTTACCTTTCTCCGAGTCCTTTCACAGACTTGGCTGAAGGTGTGGAGCTGAGTTCAGACCAGTTCCACTTTATCCCCTAAATTGCACTTCTTTCAGTTCTCTTCCCTTTAGTATGCATCACGGAGGACAGCAATTTATTTTGCTTTATGCTATTTTGCAATCTATCTAATTTAATTATTGAGATTGACTGGGTCGACTGTGTGGAGATGAAAGTGAAGTGCTTGATGCAGTCTCTACGTCTGTCGTGCTTTAGGAGCTAATCAGCCTCTTTTTCAGCCTTTCAAGGCTTTCCACTGCTTTGAACTTTTAATAAAAGTGGTTGGGAATTTCGGAAAAGAGCAATTTGAGCAGATTTCACTTCTACAATGAGCACCTACTGAGACGACTACGAAAAGTCGATGAAATTCATGAATTCACGTTTTACTTCAGCTTTAAATTTTTGGGAAGCCCTGTGAGGATCTTTACTATATTCTGTTTGATGCTTTGGACCTGCACCCAGCAAACGATTTTGCAAATCACAAGAAAAGTGTACTCACAAACAAGTAAATTTTTAAAGCTCTTTGAAAAGAGTGCAAGTACCGAAGAATGGCTCATTTTCCTGTTATTCGGCACATACCTAGCGGATTCTGGTCAGAAGGTTCTTGGACTTTGTGGTCCGTTTCCGTTCGCACAAGCTGAGACCGTACAAGGTTTAGATAGCGTTCCGGAGAATGAGTAAGAACAATACCCATTCGGCCCGACTCTCAATGGGATTGAGAGTCACATAAAAGTGTTGAAAGCGGACTATGGTCCGACTATTTCTTTCTATTTCTTCGACTTGAAGCTAAATGATATTTAACCTCGTCTTCCTCGCTGCTGCAGGGAGCCCGGGTTCATCTCACGCAGGAATAGGAAACCAGTAGACTAACTGCGAAAAAAGAAATACGAATCCCAAACGAGTATTTTGTCTTTCTCACTTCCTTCTATTCTTAAAGCCTCATTCTTTCTGTTGCATCTTGGGGCGTTCCGGACTGAACGATTCGACTTGTTGACCGGTCTATTATGACCTGAGTTGATACATTTATTAGGATCCTTGTAAGAGCTATGCGCATATTTTCTGTTAAAATCTCGCTTTTACATTAATTCCGTCTAATTTCTTTGTTGTCTTCAATATTGACCACTTTCAAGGCGTCTAATCTTCACCGATGAATATATATTATGCTTCGAACTGGTCTAATATGAAGCTGCCAAAGTTAAAATCTTCAAGACGAAACGTCATGAAATCTTAAGCTCTAAACTCACGCAATAGAAACGTAAAAGTAAATACATAAATCTATCACTCAGTCCGTAAAAACTTGGGGGAAAAGACAAAACAGGGTGAAAAAAGGAGGTTTTTTTGCCCATGTCTCTCTCCTCCTGTCTCATTTCCCTTCGCCAGAAAGAGGCTAATAAAATAAATGAATGGGTTTGGTAATAATAATGATAGGAAGCGGATATAGGCTCTTGTGCTGGGGGCGAGTTGGGTCGAAAAAATAATCCTCTCCTGTTGATGGCACAGCCAGAAAAAAAATAATGTGCTTCTTTTTGGAGAAAGAAGAATAGGTTTTGCTGAAGTTTATATATAGAATAGATGTGGGCTTAGGCATTGTATGCATTCGGGACTGCTTGCTTGGCACTAATCTAGATTGAGTTTGAACTTCAGGAAAGTTTTAGCTAATGTGTACAATAAGCTGACTTTCTTCAAGAAACGCCGAGACAGGTCAGCAAATATTTACTCATCTTAGCTCAGAAAATATACTCAGCCTTCGCATGCAGTTTAGGGTTATGCTATATTAAGTTATTTAGTATTGGTAGCCTTGATCGTCGTGTCTAAAGGGCAAACGTTAGTTTTCGAGTGATAGCCGACGTATTTGTAGTAAACATATACGAAATTCTCATTCAAATCCACTGCCGCAGATTTTAGATGTTAAAATATACAATGAAGCGTTCATTTGAAAGGATATGCTTGTCTATCTGCTGTGGTTGAACGCCGTGGCATTGAATTAAATGAAACAAAACCAAGGGTTGTCCCAGTGCTCTCATAATATAATGCCTTCTGTTGAAATAATTAAGGGCTTGCTCGACTAAGAAAAAATGGATAAGAACAATTTTTTTACGGCAAAATGTCAATTCCGACGTTCCACTTTATTACAGTAAGGAGACGGGAAAAACGAATTAGAACGATGAACCGGATTTCTAGTCCGAAGACTGTCTTAACGACAGGAAGCAGGCTTCCTTTTCTTCTCAATCAGACGACTTACTTTTATTACAGTAAGGAGACGGGAAAAACGAATTAGAACGATGAACCGGATTTCTAGTCCGAAGACTGTCTTAACGACAGGAAGCAGGCTTCCTTTTCTTCTCAATCAGACGACTTCTATTTCCCACTGCGTTTCTTTACTCAACCTGTCCTCAACCAAAAACCTCACCACGATTTGAATTTAGGTTACCAAATCAAGAATAAATAGCTCGGGCTATTTACCTTATTCAGGTGGTTTTTGTAGCTCAAAAGTCGGAGCATAGATTCTTGCGTTAAAATTACTGATTTTTTTTTGCGTAAGATCACATTATTTGAAGAGCAAGGCTTGCACCGCACACGCACACGCACATTAATTCTGTAATATAATTAGCGTCAATATAGCGCAGTCGATTCTGCTGCTCTGGACTGCTCCGAATTTGATTAATTCTGAAATAACCTCCGCAGGTAGTGGTGGATAATTTTACTGAGCAAAACTAGCGTAAATTAACGAGACTCGATTGACAGGGATCAATACACGTCGGATAATGGCATAAGGAACACAAATTTTGCTCCCGTTTCCACAATGTACCCTAATTTTTGCCCTCGCTGTGCTTGTTAGGTACCAAAGATCGGGAGAAAGACGATAGTGAACCTGTGCATGACTCTTTAAATGTTTGAAATGTAGCGAACTACGAAATCAAAGACTAATTTGCTAATTTTATTTTGAGCTCAAACGGGTAGCTTTTTACAAGGATTTTCTTTGTAGAAGTATTTTTTCCAATTCAGGTTGAGTTCAAGCTACAACGTAAAGAGTGCAAATTTATTGTGATTAAGTAGAGAAAAATGTTGACGGAAGTCGAAGTCGAGCGAGTAGAAATGCCAGCAGCCCATTCAAACTGAACATAGGTACCTTTATTTTACCTGCAGTTTTCCTGTCCGACCAATAATACGTCTAATTACGAATCCCGCTTTGCTCTACTCCTATTCTCATTAGTGTGTATTCCTCGTGAACTCGATGTGAGCTTCTTGTTTTAGCTAATTAAATTCTTTTCCCAGGCCATACCAGAGAGCACATGATACCCTTAATCAACGCTCATGCAAATAGACGCCAGTATGAAATTATGGTTTCTTTGCAAAGCAGAGACAACGAGCGAGAAGTGGATGGATGGAAAGGTGGCTTGGAATCTGAGTCGTTTGGGCGTAAGTAATAGGGGAATAAAAGGAGCGTCCTGTCCTCTTTCCATTTAATTGAAGAGAGAGCAGGGCTAATAATTGCTGGAGCCTAGAGCTCAGGGAATGGATGGGAACAACTAAAATTAAGAATAGTTAATGATGATTGTGATGAGACGGTTTTTGTTCTTCTGCTAGCCTCTTCAAAGTCGGGCCAGCCAGAGTCGTCTTCCAAGATTCTTGCTCCGAGATCTCGGAGGAGCAAGTCGGAGATGAGGTGCATTAAGAGAACAATGATCATGTTGTGGTGCTAATGGTAAAAGGGTGGAGGTGCGTCTAATGGCTTTTCTTTCTCTGGAAAATCCTCCTGACTCAAGCAAGGCTCCACTTCGGGAGGTAGATGATTCCCGGGGGGTTCGTTCTCGTCCTCAGCATCACTTCCTACTCAGCACTGACTCATGCGTGCTCAATTTAGCCACATCTCCGGCAAACTTTGAATTAAGCATTGGGCGTGGCTCGTCGTTCCGTACCATCAGCTCCGGTTTAAGATTTAAACTCTATTCTTTAAGCGCAGTTTTCACTGTTTTGTAGCATAAAATTGGTAATATTTAGGCGAGAAATTTTAGTGCCATCAAGTTAGCGATGGCAAAGTAGCAAGCTAGAGGTTTTGTAGTAACTCGGGTGAATTTTTTGAATGAGCCGAATAGCGAATGACTACAATAAATCAAAATGTTACGAAATTCCTAAGTAACTCGAGTTTGCACTGCTTAGAATCTAAATTCAAAATTAGGCAGTTTGGCAGTGATAACATAATCTAATAACTTTCGACTTAAGGTTTTCGTCCATGCCAGAAAACGGCTTTATTTATGACCCATTCATCGTATTAAATACCTAATTTTTATGAGTCATTCCGTAGAATATTTTACATTGACAATTATCGAAATGGGATTTTTAATTATTACTCAACGAGATAACTACGAAATACTGGACGATTGAAACTATAACCGTAGTTTTTCATTGATTGACTACCTACAAGAACTTTATCTTTATCGCAATCTTTCACTCAAATGTTTGAAGGTGGTCGAAATCGGCCCAAAGTGCGTCGTTCTTAGTTCATTTCACTGGTCAATATAACATCGGAGCACCCTCGACTCGGTTTCTTCCAAAGTATCTATTATTTCAGCCTGGAGGAACAGCCAGAAGGACTGAAGCAGAGGTTTCCAAGTCCAAGTCTCACACTAATGTAGAAACTTCTTTCCTTTTTGGGTGGGAGTTACATCTGGTGAATTTCTCTTGTGAAATCGGAAGTCCAGTCACTCTTCCTCCATTTTTTCTCTTCATGGGTACTCGATACTCTCAATTTAGTTTACCTTCTTCTGCATAGCGGAGATACTCATGAAATTTCTGAAAAGCACATTGCAAATTGCCTTGAAATGCTTCGGCAGACTCGTATTCTTCCATAAATCATAGGAAATTATTATTAGCTGCGGAATCCAAAAAATTGGTATTAATGGTAATTAGTGTGTAAAAATGAAACCTAGGCCTATGGCTAGAACTGCCAAAAAATAATCCAAAGCTAATACAGAAATTGCGGTTTTCCGGTAATTTTTTAAAGTTGAAAAACCGTATGCCAAGGCCTTATACGAATCCAATTTTATTGCATTCATACTTGTAATACAATGCAAGCCGTACAGTTCCTTCCGAGTCATGTTCGCCTTTATAAGAAACAGCCCTAAATTGTTTCTCTTGAGCCCTCGACAGGATTGTTGCACTTAAGATGAACGGATTAGGCTAATAAGCCAAAAGATGGAATGAGAAGAATGAAACCAGGAAGTACGGCTTAACTCTAATCTCAAGATCTGGCTGACAATGTTCTCCATGGCTTTCAGCTCTGTGCAGCATCATTTTCATAAATTAGACGCCAAGTTTTTTAAGATTTTCTACTTGTCCCAAAACGCCAGAACACCTTTTTACGCTCCACTTTCCCGAGAGTTCCTCTTTGAATGTTATCAAATTAGGTTCTGAGCTAGCATGGGCTATGGGGGGATATGGAGTGCCGAGATTTTGATCTTTTGCCGAATTCCGAACGGAGCAAAGAGAGGAATTCTAAATCTCCATCCGTAAACACAGTTTTCTGAATGTCAAGAGCGTCGTGAAAGAACGAGGATTGGGTCTTGGCCGTACATTTCAAATAAAGTCTGATTCTCTCTCTCTCTCTACCCGTTTCTCTGTGCCTGCTTTCTCCTTCCTGAATTTTTTTTCTGCATGATTTATGACTGCGGAAATGGCGTGACAGTTTTACCTAAAAAACAAAAAAAAACTGGTGGGGGAGAGGAAGAGAATGGTGCTGGAGAGAAAAGACACAAAGTACTTTTATAGTTTAGGTTCCGAGTCATCTGCTCCTTCAACCTCATGCGATAGA
>VNWX01001774.1:0-14088 GCA_009869905.1 Ceratophysella communis | reverse complement strand
CACTGGCCAACTTTCCAACCAACTCTCTTCCTCACCTATTCCACGCGAGTTACTGGGAGTCAACGGATGCCATTGCTTTTATACTGAGACAAGTGCGTTCCTTCCAGCATCATGAACTCAATATTGGGGTGTCCCAAATTAAGCCTGTCACCCGATCTTCCAGTTTAAGAATAAGCAAAAGATATTTAAGGGGAAGGGGTTAACTTTAACGCTAGTACCCAGTCTTGTGTTTACCAGTGGAACGGATTGGGCACTGGATAGGCATATACCTAATACCTAACTATGTCTTCGGAAACTATACAAATAGGGCTCAATGCTTCCTTATGCCGAGCCGGTCTCACGACGAAGTATCGTGACTTCAAAACGGATGCAAATTACATCTTCCGTCAGCAAAATGTACCTATTCAATTTTTTTTTACTCCAATAGACGAATTTCTGGGTCATACGAAATTCTCTAATGGTGGTTGAGTTAAAAATTTCGTCTCTGGAAAGATTTTTCTGGTGGTATTGAAGTTTTTAATGATCTATGTGTAACTGAATGTACTGATGCAATATGCGATGTGGCGTGCAGTGACTTTTATAATCCCAGCTAAGAAAATCCTTAAGGCTTGTCCAAACATTGGTAACGACAGCGCATCAATTCGATTTAAACACGGTAGTTCGGTTATGACCCGACGATTGAAACAGCCGTTTCTGTCATTGGTCGTTACGTTCTGGCATGCTGCTTACGTGAGCACTCTAATTTTGTGAGAACAAAAACAAAATGGCTCTCGTACGTAATTTCTCCCTTCAACAGTCAGGAAAAGTAGCTCATGCCGCAATTTTATATTTCCATAGGAAAATTATAATTGCTTCCTTATGGCACTATCAAGTGATTTATTGTCCCAGTTTTGATTCGTATGCAAAGCATAACAAACTGTGTTTAAGTGTAATAATTTGCTTCTTTTCTGAGAAGAACTGGTGACAGACTGTCGCGGTCGGGATGAATCAAATTGACATTCATCAATTTTTAATGTAAACAGGATACTTAATTTTAACAATTGTATTTTTCCAGATTGGCCTTCAAGACTCTAACTCTATGCTGAGTCATGAAGACAAAGATATTCGAGTCTTCACACCAAATCAACCAAGAGAAAAATGGCAGAAGAAACGCACGTCCGTGAAATTGAAAGTAAGAAAGTATAAGTAAGAAAGTAAACTGAGCCCTATCCTAAGCTTAGAACATAATGCTAACTAACATACCGATGATCGAGGCTATTTATTAAGTAATGCGGTTTTAAAAAAAATTATATCAAAACCGCACTTTGGTCAGAATGTGACAGTTTTATGGTTCTAGCAAAATATATTCTCGAGACTTTAACAGAAAGCGTAAAATGTCAAATCGCCGAAAATATGCCGTTCTTTAATTTACATGCACGTTATTTTATCAGCTCTGTTTGACTGAGTCAAACAGATTTTCGTGTTACCCTACAAATTGAAACCTTTTATTTTATTTCCAGAACGTTTCCGCGAATCATCGTTCGAATGATGTAATTGTGAAAGAAGGATCACCGCAAGTGCTCAAAGCGAGATTCATGTACGGCCCACTAGACATGGTCACTTTAACTGGAGAAAGAGTGGACATTTATATCATGAGAGATCCACCAATGGGAGAATGGACTCAAGTCACTTCCGAGGTCACAGACAAAAATGGACGAATTACTTACACGATTCCGCAGGATAAGGCTCTGGGCTACGGAATCTATCCCATAAAAATGATCGTGAGGTAAAAACTAAAATGCAAATTACTTCCGCGTATTGTTTAAGTTGACACATTAATTCTCAGCTTTATTTATAAGACTCCTTAACTGTGTCATCAGCAATTAAATTGACATTTTTATCTTTCCATATCGTAAATTAGTGGCTTTGCTAGATAATGGCTGATCGTTTCACATAATGCACAGAGTTTCCTTTGGACATATTATTAGGCGCCGTTTTAATGACTTGTTGAGCTGCCTGATGTTATTAATGGCTTCTGTCATCATTATTTCTAAGTTTACGCTCACAGAATTGGTCATTTTTGTTTTGTAAAAGCCCGGGGAAGAAATTTTATTTATGTAATACGAAACCAGTAGGTACCTGTCCTTCGTGGTAAATACCGGTAATTTTAATTAGGATCAGGATCGAATTAAAACTAATGATGATATTATTTTTGGTTTTGCAGGGGTGATCATACGTGTGCTGATTGCTATCTTGCCGTTGTTCCGCCCAAGACGGAATGTATTGTTTTTAGTATAGACGGCTCATTTACTGCCAGCATGTCCGTCACTGGAAAGGATCCGCGAGTTCGAGCTGGAGCAGTTGATGTTGTTAGGTGAGTCTCAAATGACATAGACTTCCACAACAGACTCGGGCGTTTCAAAAACGTTGATGGATACATTTCATTTTGCTTTGTGTTTATTTTCCTTTCTTTCCTACGACCTCGAGTAACTGTAATCTCGACTTATCTATGTAGCATTTATATGTATTTCTCTCTATCTTCAGTCCTAGTTATACTCTGCTTACTTCCTGGATTAAGTTCTGAGACGCAAAATGACATCTTGTTTACTTTCTCAAGCTTTGAATAGCGGCGTGACTGTTTTTACGATTCTTTGTAATGTGACCTTGGTTCCGAATAGGATATCATGGAACCTGGTCACCCAGACTCTCACTTTTGGCATTTGGGGAAATTCCCGATTTTTCATGATCTGATAATCCAATACCCTTCCTGATAGCATCAAAACAAAAAATGGCGTACAATAATCACATTCTTTTACTCTTATCTTTAGGCATTGGCAGGAGCTGGGCTACTTGATCATTTACGTTACGGGTCGACCGGACATGCAGCAACACCGTGTGGTCTCCTGGCTCGCTCAGCACAATTTTCCTCATGGTCTTGTTTCATTTGCTGATGGTCTTTCAACGGACTTCTTGGGACATAAAGCAGACTATCTCAAAAGTCTAGTACAAGTAAGTTTACGTACTCTTTGTTCAGGCAGGGTTATAGCTGATCATGATTTACCAGTTGTGTTTGGACTTTGTACTTCGAGTGACGACTCTTCTCACTATAGACCTAAATCCTAATTAGAAACAAAAAAATATGCTTCTCCCTGGCGTCCTGTATCTAATCTGATCCACAGATAGGTCAGGGACACTCTCCAGTTTCGGTGGCAAATACTGGAAATACATCCACCCTGTTTGCTTGGTCAAGGAAATTCTGGCATTTCTTAGTTCCCTCCTGGGAATCAATGTCTGAAATGGGCTCCGATTTCGTTTGTCACTCATATCACTCATATCAGGTCATAAATCTTAATGAACGAGTCACTTTTAGATCAGTGTCCATTTATCATGCTCAATCAGGTGGAATTCAAACCGCATGTTGGCGTATGCCACCCCTTTGGACTTACGATAAATAGTGTCTAGATTTAAAAATTATTTAACGCTTTTCTACAATTACTGTAAAAGTATCAAAAAATTGTAGGAGAAAAGCTAATCATCGATCAAGTATAGACGAGTAAAAGTTTGCTTCTCTATTGTTAAATTTCTAGATTCGAATTAAGTTGATCCACCGTAGATGTATCTATCTGTATCTGTACTTTGAACCCGTAATTCATTACATTTTCCTTGTCTGTCTAAAAATGGCTCGTGCCCACTGCCGACCTTTGAGGTTTGAGCATTGCCAAGGACAAGGGTTCAGTCAGGGGTCAGTTCATAAAAGTGCTTAGCACAGCATAAGCGTGGAGCTGTAACGCGAACAGCCTGTTCTTATAGTTTCAAGGCAGCGTTCCCCTCTTATAAGTTGTAGTCACGAACTTTTGAAGCCTTAAAGACTAAATGGAAGTACTTCGGGGAATCCCTATCCCTTCGCATATGATATATTTAGGCTTCTGTCGGACGTCGGACTTGCTTTCCCATAACCGGATTTTCGCAAAAGCTACATGCTATTTAATCTTGAAAGTTTACCTTGGTAATAATTTCAAGATCTGGCATTGCTCTGACCGCCTATAAGAACACATATTCGTAAGGTCGTTTCATAAATATTTTAATGTTACTAGACTAGTCGTCAAACGCCTGGAAGGATACTGCATTTAAATGCCTAGAAACGTTGGATATTTCCAGTGTTCAACAGAATTTTACTATCAAATTTGGTGATTACAGGCTACCTGGCATCTGGCATTTGTGCCCTGTGATCATATAAATTTATGTACTTAAAAAAGTCAGACAGACAAATCCAAATTAAATATAGTTGACGATAATTTTTCTTCAAAGTTGAACTCAATGCAGACGCGTAAATACAGAGCTAGACGATTTTCCGTTTGATCTCCGCTCTCTAATCAAAAATTTTTCTTATACAAAATATTAAACTCGAAGTTCTTATGACACGATGAAGGCTTGGGTACTTTGTTAGAATTTTTATTACTAATTCGTTTTGTAACTACAAGGAGCCAAGCTTAAATACATAGCGAAAAGGCGGAAGACTTTTGGCTGGCAGTGCGATTTTACATAATAAAATCTCACTGGGAATAGGCCGCGTACACTAGGGTGTTCTGTAAGTAGCTGGAATTGATTCACTTCAGCTTAGTCCGTTAGTCCATCTACATTAAAACAGATATCGTGAGATTTATGCATATTAAATTTCTCTGTCGAAGCTGCTCGAGTTTACCCTGTAGCGAACGGAAATCATGGATCCGGCAGCCATTACAAAATCTTGCTTTAATTTGACGAGTTGTTTCAAGGATTTTCCTGTATTCTAGCTTACATATCTCACTTAAGTTTTCAATACCAATTTTGACCCGTAGGACCACAAGTTGATAATCCATGCAGCCTATGGAAGCGGAAAGGATATTGCCGTCTACACGAACGTCGGAGTGTTGCCCGACCGGATTTACATTATTGGTCGTGTTTCCAAGAAGCAGCATGTGATGGCTACGATACTAACAGAAGGCTACTCGGCTCATTTGAACCTCATCTCAGCTCATGGAGGCTCACGTCCGGCCCAAGGAAATGCCCGTATGGTAATTCCACGCGGGTACTTTGGCCTTCCTGGACAACCCATGTCCATGCGGCGAAGAAGGTACGTTCAACCCGATTTTCTGTATATTTTCGATAGAATACTGCGGACGTTCTCTCTATCGCTCAGGATAATCTTAATTCCTCCTACGAAGCATGACCCAATTATTCCATGCTCCGAGGCTGTTTGACTGACATCTGGACAGTTTCTAATTGTTTTCCTTTCATTAACCCCATACATACACTGTTTTTGTTTTGTTTAATTTGTTTTTGTAATTACGCCGACTAACAGGTTAAGTGATCCTAGGCTTCAGAGGATTTACAAGACGCTTTGAATCCCCTCCCACACAAAAGAAGGGGCATATGAGAAGCAGCTTCCCGATCTAAAAGGAAATCAGAAATGTAGGAACCAAAAGCAGAAGTACAGTTGATCTTTGACTCTGAAAAAGAATGGTAATGATACTGAGCTCCAAGTTTTTGTTGGAAAGGAGGAAGCGAGAAGACGGATATGTTTTCCAAGTCAGTTCTTCGCCTCCGAATCCGAAAGCTCTTCCGTTAGAAACAGTTGTAATGAGAGAGGAAATGGAGAAGTTGGGGGTTGTTAGAGTGATGCCGGGTTTTTTGGAAGAACGCCCTTCTCTTTTACATAAGACATTGACCTTTTCTGGAGACAAGTGATTCCAGAGTTTAGTCAAACTAGGATTTATTAGTGCTGAGATTGAATTTATTTGCTAGGCAAGTCAGGTTCTTGCAGAATGAAGGAGGCACAATAGTGCAGAGGTCGTGTCTGCATCTTCTGATACGACGACTTGCAGCTCAACTCACTAGAAATCTCTTCATCTTCCTTCTTTCTCTGCACCCCGAATAGCGCGACAATTCGTAGAACCCAGTTTACTAAAGAATTAACGACGACAGGGACACGTTTACGATTGTTTAATGGATGGATATGAGCTTTAATTTGGTCAGAATGACTAAATTCTTACATTGTAGCAAATGTAGGCGTTGGTTGAAATCAGACAAATATATCACCCAGTAGCTAACTGGTATTTTCAATCCGAATATTTTTTCCTTAAACCTTAAAAAATAAATTTTACATCAGCTAAGCAGACTGGCTTGAAACGTCAATGAAATGCCCCAAACGCCTTATTCAGAATTGTCGTAGATTTCGGATCTTTATTCCACAAAGCGTAAGAGAAAGATGCGAAGTTTGATGTCGATTGTCTAAGACGCTGCTGGTGCGGAAGGTCTTAGCGGGTCCTGAGAAATCAAAGCTCTAATCTTCCTTTTTTACTGTTTTTGTTTTGTAGTATATCGATTTACCACTACGCCCGAGTAATCCCTACCTCAGTTCTTAATACTTTCTTTCTCTTCCTTATTAAAACAACTCAACTACTACAATTTCGTAACATTCTTCTCATTATTATTTACTCCGTGCCTCGTATTCATGACATGCAGTTCTTTCTTGTCTCTCTGCCTTGTCCCATTGGATCCAAGACTTACTACGACCCAGTGTTTTTCTCTGAGGTACAAAACTACTATTAGTAATCCAGTCGGGAATTCCGGTTTTCTGTTTACATGCTTTCTCCGTTCTTTTGAATAATACCTTACATAACTCTAGGATCGAATGTACCAAAGGGGAACTCTGTAGTATTTTGTCTCTTCCTGGTACGCTAGGCACAACAGATCTTAAGATTAGAGTGGAGCGTATCTTATGCCATGCCAGACAAAGCGTAGCATTAGAACTCGTGTTAGTACCGTCATAATTGTCAGCAACTTAATTTTGCTATGTCCTTGATTTTTGAAAGCATGAAAAGTAGGCAATAAATCGAATGTTACAATTAAATCTTATGTGATCTGTGATGTGAATAGATATTATTTTACACGTAGCGTTCCTAATTCTTACTTAAGTGTTCTGTAGAGTACCTATACTCTTTCATGTCAGTGTTCTTGTAGTTATTACCGTGCAAGTGCTAGATTTATGATTTCCTGTTTACTTTTATCCTTGAACCTTGTGCCTCTGTAGTTTTCTTGTAATTAAATTTTTTTTTTGTTGAATTAGCATGTGTCATAATGATGCACGTGTTTACGTTATGTTTTATGCCTGTCCTGTTTATAATTTCTACTTACATTATTTAGCATGGGATAAATAAAACTTCACTTTTTTAAGTGCACAATTCCCCTGCATGTTGTATGCCACGGATTCTATTTATGTGATGATCTGAGCTCGCTAAGCCGGGCATTATTATTTTTAATGAGAATAGAAATTTGCAATAATATTTTAAAGATATAATGGAATTGCGTAGCTATAGTTTGTAGTATTCATCCTGAGCTTTTCAAATTTTCACTTTTTTTATGAAACAGAGATAAGTAGCTCTGGTTTCTGTTTGTGGCCTGACTTCACCGCATGCAATTGATGCTTTGAAAGTATTTTCATTTTCCAAATGCTTAGGCCATTTTCCACTCAGGAAAAGTTGAGCTCACCGAGTCGTGAACTCACTAACCCAGATTCTGCTAAGCTCCGATTATGGGCACCGACTTCAGATGGGCTTCTTGATAAGGACCAATTTGGGCGTGAGATTTTCAGGGAAAAGAGCAGGAGCCGAAAGAAACTTGGCTGGACAAGACGCGGATCAGATCCCCTCGGTTCTGACTTTTCCCGTATGATGAAATAACTCTGTCTGAACTAGAGGCAAGCGGAACGGAGCTGAAATAAAAATACGAAGGTATTTGGAAATGGAATCTCCAAGCCAGTAGTGAGGCAAAAGCCCTTAAATCTGTTCGAACCCTAAGCGTGAGGAGAAAGTTATGAAGTGCAGAAAAATTTGGTGAAAATCGAGTTGCTGGGTTTACTGTCATTTAAACGGGCGGAAGTTGCATTTTGTATCCGAATATTGACATAGCCCTGCACATTGACGGATTCATTCACTCCGCTTGGTACTACTTGTGTGTTACAACAACGACTGGACAACCGTGTTGCTGACATGCATGTTTTTCGGACTTGATCTGAGCTACGAGAATTACCTATACCATACGGATTGCTAGTGGACAGTCCATTAAGAGAAATCACAAGAGCAAGCATTTAAATATTTAGGCTCCCAAGCGTTGTGTAGCTGGTCGGTGATTTTTTCAATAAATTATTACTTTCCCCTATTCAGATCTGCCAAGAGAACGACGTCATATCCCGTGATGGGCCAAGCCGCTGAGGCCGCTGTCTCGACTGCAGCCTCCTTCATGAACCCTGGACCACGCGGCCTCTCACCCCGACGTCCTAAACAGTCCTACTCCACCAAACAGTAGCCCAGCTCCCTTAGTAGTGGTAATTTATAATACAACCCCTTATTCATGAATTCGCATACGTACGTATTCGTCGTGGGTGAGTCCTCGTTGGGATCAGCCACTAAAAGATATTGCATCTTAAAATTTATCATCCGTCTGTTTACTCAAGACGACCTCCATGAACGTTTCACGGGATTGAACTGTAGCTAGCAAATTATAAATCTTGTATTATTATGCGATAAGAAGAAAAGGTTCTTTGGAGGACAACTCGTTCTCACGCGTGGACGAATATATAGAACGCCACATGAGATCAAGATGGAAAGCGGCATTTTCGTCAAAGTGTATAAGCCCATAAGCTCTCCTAATGACAGTACACTGTTCTACGGTAATACTTAAGGTTTAATTATGTATGCGCAGGCAGGCTTAGATATTATGTACAATTCCTGGAATTCTAGGTCTGAGTTACGTCATTGTTTGTTCATGATTCTCAAATGAATTATTACGTTGTAGTAACATGTAGCATTATGTAAATTTTCTTTTTAACGGAATAAAGCATCGTTTCGAAGCGTTAAGCCGGTACGCGTAATTTTGCAATAAGGGATAATGCACTGATATGTCTCTGTCGCTGAAATTTTGTCCATTCGTTATTCTTTGAAAATCTTGTTGTCTGTGCTGATTTTGTGCAAATTAAAGTTTTAAAAATTCGGTAATGCTTACTAAAAACCATTCCGCTCTCTCGTGTACTTTAAATGTTAGATGCTAGGCCAAACTATGTCTGTATTTAACTTTAAGTGACTTCTTCTTACAACTATCCTGTCATTCTTGTCAATGTGATACTGTTCCCTAAGCTATACTGTCTATCGTCGCTCTAAATTGAGTGCAATTAAGATTAATCGTAAAAGCGGTACTCCATGTCCCAGGACCGTATATACGAAAGTACTAAAAATCTTGAATTATTCTAAAATACGTAAATGTGCTTCGGTGCTATAATTGTGTCAAATAAGAGTACTGTCGTCAAGTCAGTGTATATGTATTTATGTGTCGTAGCGTAGCCATGTATTCCTTTTCTATAAATACGAATCCGACCGTACGTATTGTACTACAGTTACCTGGTACATCATTTTAAAAAATTATGTAAATGCTTCTGTCTCTTACCGCAAAAAAACCGCAGCACTATTTTATGACTTAAAATTTTAACAATAGTGAATTAAACCGCCAAAAACTTTAGAATTGTAATTATGTGCAGTCAAAGGTCAAGCCCGTGCCACTTCAGAGTCAAGAATTAGTTATATAAATACACAACTATTGGTATACCTACGTAAAGATATACGTTTATTTTAAAACAATAACAAAATGTCACCTTTTAGTCGTTCGTACCTTTACTGTATTTGTAGTGGGTGTACGTACTATAAATAGATTTGATTCTAGACTCTCTAGAACAGTCAGCATTTGCCCTTTGGTCTAAACCTGATACGAACGTTGAGATAATTACTTGTGTGGTTCGTCGTGTTGTTGTTCTACTAATTACCATCAAAGTATTAAATGTACTCTTGTGTGTTGTGTAACGTAACCTTCACTACTGCTCGTTGTCTTGTCTGGAATCATCTGCTGCTGTAGGAAAAAGTATGTACCGTGTTCTTCCCAAGGAAAATATACTTGGAACTGAAATACTTATGCAAGAAAAATAAAATTCTATGATGGAAACACCCACTCAAGTGGTTTACTTGCTTCTCAATTTCAATTCATTCTATTCACAGAAAATTTCGAAACTGTTTTTAAAACTGGCATACATACCAGCATAAACTGAAACTATGATCCATCCTCTGAACACTGACTGCGGAGAACAGACAGGACTGTAAATAAATAATTAAATCCGCTCTCATGAAATTGAATCCGGGACAATAATGCAGATCTGAAGCAAAAACCAATTAGGTTGCTTATGCCTACGCCGTGACCTGAATTTCCTTCTACCAAGGCTCTCAAGCTCCTAAGCCGTCCCTCACCCTCTGTTCTGATTTCACGAATTTGTTCGTGTACCCATGAAGACTGGAGTGGTCACTCACTGGGAAGGTATACGCGTTATTAAATTACAACGACCTTGTTTCCCACTACCCGGGATAACCTAATTTACTTTCATCTATGGCGTGGATCTTCATAACGCGAATTCAAGGAAGCGAAAGATTGATGCTCTCGATGAAGCACTCGAGAAATTAATAAGAATGATTTGCTTTACTTCTAGAATATGGGTAGCAACTAGCAACTGGCAAACTTTTTTCAGCAGACACAGTGTTCCTAAAATCGGTACGCAATAACTGATCCGTAATGAAAATGAATGAGCTACTTTCACGAACGGAAACTTACGTTGTTTAATCGAACATTACGAACACTGCCACCCACGCCATGTGGAAATCCCCCTTCTCCCCGGCAATAAATCTTCTGGTATTTGCTGAATACTTTAAATTATGGTAATCTGAATATCCAATTATACCTATTTTAGGTTAGTATATGCATAACCCTGAATTGTGCATATAAAATTTGGACTAATCTTAAGTTAAGATGGAGTTACACACACACACATCGAGTTTTGCATGCTTTCACCTTCAACCTACAAGATTCAGCTTTTGATTCATTTGAAGTATTAAAGCATCCGAGTTGACGTGATGCATCTTGCACAATTTCTGTTTTAACGTTAGCTCCTGTAGTTATTTCCGAAAAGAGATTGAGTGAAAGCTCATGGCGTTTTATTAATCTTGAGTGAGCGGAAAGGACGCTTTCTCCTGCAAGGCTAGAGATGATACAAATATCTCTCTGTGCTCCTACATAGAACCGAGCAACCTTTTGCTCGATCTCTGGAGATCCGGCCTTTCCTGTTTTCAAATCCAATCCGCAATGTCACTGTCATTCTCTCACATTTACGCTTGAGTGACAACCAGGAGAGATGTTACCGGGAAAGAAATCAAATATTTATATTGCATTATTTGAGGGCGGTTGAAATCATTGCTAACCTTGTGTCTTGGTTTTCCGTTTACGACGACAGCAGCCTTCATACACGTCTGTTTAGATTTTAGTAATATTGTAACCACTCCGCATACTACCCTTCAACTGTGAACTTTCAAGAAATTGTGTATTTTGAAAACAAATAAGAAAAATGGGTCAGCCAAATTAACATTTTTGTCTGGAATCCTGGAATTTTTCAAGTTCAGGCCACAACAACATAGACACAAAATCATACAGGGCCGATACACATGAGGAATTTACAAACAATCCGATGCTTCAAGTCAATAAATTTACAAACCTTCCATGTACTACGAGGGCATATGAAACTACACCATATTCCAGAGACTCTTACTCGCGGGACGTCAGTTAGCTGTCACGTAATTACTGCAATGTCAAGCTGATCATTCATAGATGTATAAATAAACAGCATTTTTTGGTCATTTAAAACTTTGGTACGTTGTGCCAATTCGTCATTACTATACGTGTTTAATAAATAAGCCACAAAATAAGGGTGCCCGAAAAAAATAAGTGTACCTCTTTATGCTTGCAGTTTTTTCTAAAAGCGTGATATTTATAGATTACTATGTACTAAAGCCCAGCGTTAGCATTTTCACACCGAGAGTATCTATAATGCACGTGCAATACTCGGATCAGAAACACTATATCACATGATCTGACTCATGCACGATTATCAAGAAATGATGAAAGAAAAATCGAACGTACAGTTAGGGTAAGGCCTACATGTAGGTATAAATAATTTCGCAACTTCATATTGATTTATCTCTATAATATATCAAAACCAAAAGTTTTCTTCGGAAACTGTGCAAACTAATGTTTTTGGACGGAAATGCTAGCCAATATCAACATTTCTTTGGAATTATGCTTTTAATACAATCGCTGACTTTCCTAGTAGCTTTGAACGTTCTTCTCCATAATTTCCTTGTTTACGTCGTCCGTGTCCCCAATTTACTGGACTGGAATTAAAATGACTTTACAACGTATTATCATGTTTTAGTACGTGGGTCCTACTTTACCATAGGTTTCGGCTTTTGCCAGTTTTTGAGTTTCTGCCGAATGGATAAAAGAGAAGATTCCGAAAATTGTCCCTGGTCATACATTCTATTAAATTACATAGAAATTGTGGATGAATATTTCCTTGTATAATGAGCAAACTAACAGGACAGAAATATTCAACGAATAGCTGTCGTGAAATACTTTGGGAAAATGTAACGCCATCCCGCTATCTAAATCATCAAAATCAAGTCAAATTAGCGTTTATTTACTAAAAACCATATTTTTAAAGAATATTTGTGCTAATGAGCGATGTTTTTGTTTTTGCGATTTTCGCTCTCAAAATTTATTTTTTGGAACTACTGTTACCTAAGACATTTTTGCCGACTTCTGAAGTTTGGTATTTACAAAGCGAATGCAATTATTTGAGTCCAATGTCCAATGCATAAACATTTATCATGATTAAAGCCTGGTAAAGACTGTGCCTAAATATGACGTGTATTTATGAATAAATGAACTACAAATGATGCCACCATAAGAGTAGTGGGATTAGAGCGGAAGAGAAAGTGATTTCCGTTCAAAGCTTACACTGGGCATTTTCCCGAGTCTCCTGATTTTATTACCAGAGACCGGGTTATTACTTCTCTGCCTCACAAATAATAATAACCACTACTGTACCCGAAGCCGCAGCTTTGTTGTGTTGTCTTCATTCCATACGAGTTCATCCAACCACGTTCGCATTTCGCAGTTAATGATATTTCGAAACTAAATTACTTTGCTACGGACTTGGAAACGGTGGAAATGTTGACCTATTTCGGGTTTGGGACTGAATAAAAACTAGCCCAACTGTCTGATTTCGGGGACTCTCCACGCATCTCACTCTCTACAATAAATACCTTAAAATTTATTAAAATTCCCTTTTGCTCGGAATTTGCAGCATAGGAAGCACCTCAGAATAGACGACTTACTCTACACGCTCCCGGATTATAAATAGTGTCTAAACTAAAACTAAATAGGTCACACATGGACTGCACGAAAAATCAGTAATGAACAACTTTGACAAGTATTTATTCGGCTGCGAATTGACTTCGCAAATGAGGCAGGACATTAAATTTATCATTAATTTTTGCTAAAAATCATGCTAAAATTACCCATAGGTTTACTTGGGTTGATGATCTTAGGTGATAGTTTTTAAATATATATTTGGACTTCCTTTAGTTTTAGTGTTTTCGATTGGACTTGCACAGACTTAAGGGCACATGACTGATCTAGATTTGATAGCTATATGTACGTATCTTTTATTTAGGAGTTAAAATGTGGTTACAATTAAAATACTGTTATTCCTAGAATTGTTACGATTAAATTCTAAACCATTGTACCTTGCACCTACTGGAGCTGAGAAATTATTTCCTGATAAAGCGAAATAAATGCCTGTAATTATTACCAACATTGCAGTTCGTTACCAGACGCCCTGTATTTTACAGCGCTGCTACAGTATGCGACCCAGAAAACCGTGCTACAGTATGCGGCCCAGAAAATCTTGCTACAGTAGAACCGTGATCACTGGGCCGCATACTGTATCAGTACCGATAAATCTAAATACGAAATGTCTTGAGCCAAAAATTGCACTTCCCGATACCGTTCCATATTCTGAGCCTGAGCATGTGCATGAGCCCATGAAGATTAGACGTTGTCCTGGTTACATATTGCATGCACTTCCTTCATGCAATGGGAATAATAAATCTGATTCTTCGTATTGTTAACCACAGATATGAC
>VNWX01001773.1:0-14089 GCA_009869905.1 Ceratophysella communis | reverse complement strand
AGCCATGTAGGTAAACAGTGTGAGTGTGAGTAAATAACTTGCGCTTTTCATGGGAAAATGAGCTTGCTCTGCTGCCAAGCCGGTATTCGCTTATCTTCCTTGGCCTCTATTGATAATTATTATTAAGCAAAGCAGACGAAACGTGACTTTTTACAAACAGAGATTATATTTATTGTCAATGAGTTCTCCCTACCTGCCACAACCTAAAATAACGCAATAATCCCTGGAATAGATCAGAGATTAAAATAGCTATTATTCACGCGGAAATTCATGTCAACGTACTGCACAAATAAGCCAGATTCATTTGGTTTGACTATGGCTACCCATGGCGTGGGGTCAATTATAATGCCAATCCAACGATCGATCTCCCGCTGTTTTTAGAATAAAACAAAGCATAACGCTTCAGGACCACAAATTATCAAAAATACGAAGCTATATCGTAATTATTTAGCGGTGCCAATTAATGAAAGCAGCAACGATTTTTTGGCTTCATGCATTGAACCCTGAGTTACAGGCAGGCATTTGAATGGACTAAATTTTCAGTCTGAAGCAGCCAATCCCCAGAGTGTTCTGTGGCTTTTTGGGTTTTTGCATTGATAAATTAGGAAAAGGGCTAGAGACGTCCACACATCATTAGACAGACTCCACTTCACCGAAGCCTGAGCACGAGGTAACCACATCCTTCCTGTTCTTACTGCTCCAAAACCCAGGAGAAGTATTTAAACTACTTGGGCAAAAGGCCTGTGAGCTTAACAAGCTTCGACTGACTGTAAAATAATTACATGGAATTCTAGCCACGTCCGTCCGAATTCATTACCTGAACTGGGCAGATTAAAGTGTGTAGCAGAGATATTAAGCCCGTCCAACAGGAAATACGTTTCTGACTAGTTTACTTATGCACAAAAACGAAATGGAATCGAATATTTAATCCATCTTATAAGCATTAAGCCCTGCCTGCGTGTGTATTAGCTTATTCACATGGCGTCCCAGCCCAAATGTGATCTAGGATTAATATTTTCTATCATGCACGTCAACAACACTGACACGCTAATCTCCCAATGACCAGTGTACCTTCCTACTCATGTCATTTCCCCTGGTTTTCGTGTTATTTGCTGTCTCAACTGCATGCTGCAGGTAGTCTGGGTTTAGTTTGAATTCATTTTGATTTGATCTTCTGCTCTATGTGTAATCTTTGGCTTCGCCCCCAGTCACAGATTTCTTCTTCTGCTATATTATTATGATTACATTTACAGAATGCTCTTCCTCTGCTATTTACGTCAAACACGCGGATTTTTTTTCTTCTTATTTTTCGTAAAACTTGATTCCGCCTGAACAGAAAAGGACATGGAGCTAGCTTATTGAGCACTGACTTGAAAACAAAAACTTGTCTCACCACTTCTTGAGCACTCTATCATTCCCTATTTAAGACACCTGATCTGCGGAACCTTACATAACATTTTGCATCACTTGCCACTCTGTACAAATGGATTTGCCTGTGGCTCAGGTGAATGATATTACTTTGAGTAAAACAGGCAGGTTTATGTTTATATGAGAGCGTTGCAGTTGTGGCGTGTACTAGGAAAATTAGCTAGAGCGAAACTTGGTAAGCGCGAATAAATATGAGCGAAATATTTTAAAGCTTGTCAATGATGCCTGTTGTACTTGGCTCATCAAGCTATGCAGAGTGCTATGGATTACGAATTTAATTTAAAATTTTAGACTTCTGCAGGCTCAAATTTAGCCGTATCAGCTCCGCAAAAAACCTAAATTTTTAATCGCCAGTTTGACAAGAAACTTCGAAAAAGTTGCAGAATTTTAAACAAATAATAATGACGTGAATTCTGGCTCTAGAAATTTCGCTCATTTTCTCAAAAGTCTCTCGTAGCTATAATGCCGATTCGCTCTTATTAGGTTCGCCATTTTAGAACTGTTGTATCGCTCCCAGTATAATGGATGTTCTTATATGGGAGCAAGGAAGAAGAATCCCTCGCAAATTGCAGGAAAACTCCTTTGTTTCCCAAGACAGGTCCTCGCTAATAATATTTATTGTCTCAGAACAGCTTTAAGCTCTAACCTGGCTCAAACTGACAAAAAACAAATCAATGCACTCCGCACACACCTTCCTCTTACCTACGCAATAAATACATAAAAACTGTCATTAGAACGAATTCGCCATTTTTGCGTTGGAAAAGACACTCATGCGTTTGATTCATGAATGCAACTGACATATAATTGGTCCAGGCTCTTCTTCTTTGTTGTATGAAATAATAATTTGATTAAAGAAAATAGCTTCCTTCAACTGCCAATCATGCTCAGTTCCTTCCGCCTTTTCAGTCTAAAACTCAAGCATGCCTGGCCGTTGTGCACGATTACTCTGTTTACATATATATCTATTCGGAAGAGGGCGAAGACTTGAAGACGGAACCAGATTTAATTGAATCAAATCAAGGAAGCATCTCTCTCTTCAAGCAAACTATCCAGAATGGACGGCCGACAAACCCCAGCTCAAATCAACTCAAACTGAAAACTAGCCTGAGATCATGAGTAGTAGCTACTACTGGTTGGTTCAATTATGGACCGTCGTCCCAGAGTACAATAAGCTCAAATTGAATCAGGTCTTTTCTTCCTGCCTTCTGCTTCCAGTTCATGGGAGTACAGTTGAAACCAATTGATTGAATCTTCGCTTTGCCTTGAGCTGTGTTTATTTCGGGTTCTTACCTGAGTTAATTGGTTGGCCAATCTGGCAGCGTCCACAAGGATGAATCACGTCAGCCGTTGGAAAATTAATTTGCTTCTGGTCAGGTCAAAACGAATCTGTAAATTCGTAAAAATAAAAGAATTAAAGATGATTGCTTAACATCGCCTGACGCGGGAGTTGGACTTTGGAGTTTGGACTAATTGGCGATTTCGCTAAAATACCTACCAACCCTGTTTAGAATTCACGAAGCGCCTACGAGGAATCCAGGCTAAACCTAGCCGTTGGGTACTCGTCGTTAAGAATAGAAAATGGCCGAAAGCCGACCAGCAGTCAAAACGGTAGTGGGCACACTCTCCTCATTAACAAATGTGGGACAAAGTTAAAGTTAGACTTTTGGGCTGCAACGAAGCCCTGTGCTGTACAAGTCCCCAGTGAACGCTTGTCGTGAACGGAGGAAACGATAAGGAAGTCGGTGATTTAGTTCAAATGATGCGGAGAATGGGAGATTTCTCCGAATTCCCTTCTTCCGTCGCTTCAGTGGCGCAAATAATGGCTTGACCTCAGAGCCTTAGCCTATGTAATTATTGGCCCATCGATGACATGGGCCTCTTTCACTTTGCTCTATTCTCAATCTGATTGGTCAGACTAGACTTCCGTGACCGTACTGGGACAATTGAACTGGGACAATTTGATTATAGGTCTTTGTCCCGACCTGTACGAGTAATTGGAGCAGCTTCGGTCGGACTTTTCCGCCTGGCTTGTGTGATGGCAATCGACGCTGTTGAAATGGCCGAACTGTCGCGTAACCCAGATTGACCGAGCTTAGCCCAGCCTTCAGAATCTCCGTATCATCATATTTAGTGTTCATATGAGATCTCGGAAGCTCCGCTCTCCGTTATGAGACGCACACGTACTAATAAAGTGACGAGTAGTAAAAAGAAGTGGGATGGATGAAAGGAGAAGGCTCGAAATAGAATGGAGGAAAGTGTGTTAAGACGAAATCTCAATAAGTTTCTCTTCCTATCTGTCAAAATTTATAAACGGCCGTGTCCGTTTCTAAATTTAACCATACCTAACGTCATGCAATGCAGCACCAAGCCCAGCTCGCCCTATTCTACAGTCAGCTCCCCAAATCCCTTGGAGAACAATGCAGGACAAGCATAATGATGAGTGTCTCTCTTTTGTCCTCTTGCTTGAGCACTGCATGAATTCCGCCTGATATGTCCACTTCTTCAGGTAGATCTCAGCAGCAGTGCAGAGAGAACTACTCCGCTCTTCCGATAATCTGCTCTGCAAACCACCAAGCATCAATTTGTGTGTAGCCAACTTAAGCCAGGAATTATACCATTAATCTCATGACGGAACTCTTGCAATTCGTTTGAATACAATGTTCAAAGTGCAATGAAAGCTGTGATTGCAAGAATTATCTTTAGTCCGTTTTCAGCTAAGCTTTAGAATGGCTAAAATTGGTATACACATTTTTCCCTTACGAAAGATTTAGCTACATTTTGCCAAACACCCCGTGTTTGACACTTGGATGAAAAGCGAGTAGCTAAAAAAAATTGAAGACATAATGAGTCAACAACACATTTCAGCATCTCTCTTCTCATGTTCTAAAGTCAATGAAACTGTTGTCATGTTCTGAGAGCAGAGAAAGACCTTGCAAATTTGCAGTAAGGAAGACATTATGTGATTCTATTAGTCGGAGATGCGGGGCAGATGTTTCACAACTCCAGAGCCAAGATATGATCTCCTAATTGCGGAACTCCAGGACAAAATGGTTATCACCCGTGTGAATGAGAAGTTCTCGCAGCAAAATGGCCCGCATTTGTGAAACTGGAAGTGGCATCGTATCGGGGAGGGAGAGAGAGGCTCAATGAAATTGTCACTATTAATAGCTCATAAAAAGATGTTAAGTACATGAGTGAGTGGCTTGGCTGGATTAGGGATATCTCTCTCTCTCTGCCTCGTTGACGTCGTGTGACAAAAGACAAACAAATAGATTTATTTTATTTCCTCCTCCGTGACAGGGGATACATTGTAAATTAGCTCTCCTACTACCAGTAGGGGCATGAAACTCATCATCATCATATTGTCATTAGATAACCAGGAAGGATTTGAACTACTCCAGCAGACGCTGCTGCTGCTGGTGCTAATATACTTCGTCCGTGTGGAGCTATAAACATAAAACCAGATTCCGCATAACCCACAAAACACTTGAGACAACATTAATGCCAAACGCTGCTTTATGTGTATGTGTGTCCTCTTCGTGTTTGTTGGAAGCAGGCGAGTTAGAAGTTGTGTGCACAACCGCACATATCTGGCTGGAGAGGACGAAAATGCCTGGTCTTATCTTCCGGAACTGGGACTTGATGGCCATTTGACTTTGAAGTATGACTGCGAGCAGCATAGTGCTATAGCATAGTTTCAGGAAATGAACCGAAAGTCCAACTGAAAGTAGGGCGAATAACTTCACACTCGCCACGAGGAAGCACGCCTCAGCTTTCGAGATTTTTAGACGCTTTTACGCGGCTATTTAAGCTACTGCGTTGGGTAAATCTGTACTTTTGAAGGGTGTTTTCTGTACGCGTCTCTGAAGTGTTCCGGGGTTTGAAAATCTAACCTAACCTTTGCTATACCTGCGAATTTGCATTAACATAAGCCAAAGATGGGTTGACGCCCTTGTGAAACCGCTGCTATTATATAATACTGACTTTTAAATAGTCGTGTTCCAAATCTCTTGCACTTCCTCAATAATAAATTCAAAGCATTTTATAGAAGCCTTCGTCATAACCATTTAACGAATGACGACAATTTTCTTTGACTTATTTATTTTACTGAATCCTGAATATGACTCAAATGTCCCGACCACGGAGCTACTCTTGAATGTAGTTCATATCCGCAGAACGTTTTATGGAAGCCCTATAAAACGTCTTGGTTTTATTTATAGTGAACTACTACGTGATTCGACGCCCGATTAAAGAAACCATAAAAATCCAACACGGAGCTGGTGATCTATTAATACGCTCTGCAAGTCGATGGGCTCAAAACAACCTCGGCCTCACACGGTCAAAATAACAAATTGGTCTCCGGATAAGAATTAGACAGAAACAAAGAAGTAGTTCCGGTTATTATTTTTTATCCGAGCCAATCTGCAAACCCCTCGAGTCCAAACTGGACGCCGGATTTACAAATATCTCAACTTTAAGTGACGCTGCTGGGGCAGCACCAAGTTCTATGAGTCTGGAATTTCACTCCACGGCAGGGAGTCGAGCTGAAATCTCGGGACTTTTGCTTTCTCCGCTTTCTCCTGCATACAAAATATATTCAATGTATAGCCAATCCATCTTGAGCCTAACTCAGATCACACTCCGTCGTCAATCAGCTCTTGTCATGAAGGTAGTTCAGCATGAAACCAAGCTATTACTAGCATGCATACTCCGCTCAAAATATCCACTGGCAGAATATATATTTAAATAAACCAGACTCGTGTGTTTAAAAAGCTCGTAATTGCTGATAACGAAATTTCTCAGTCTAAATTTAGAATTTTGCGTCGCACCAAGTGTTGGTAAATAACATGCACAAACTCAATTTTTGCACTAGGCTGAGGTCCTTAATATAACTAAAGGTCAGTGGTTATAAAATTCATATTTTAAATGGTGACGGATAGCAATGGAGCTTTCGAGAAAGAGCCCGAGTTCAGTCTAGTCCGAAATGGCCCATGAAGGTTCTTTGGCCAATTCTAAAATTAGATTATTTCCTTTCTAGAAGTCGAGTTCTCATGCCAGCCGGAAGTATCGTGTTTTGGGTAAGAAACCAATGCCGTCCAGCTAGTTAGGAGGAGTGACCAAGTTCGGAAGCGGGCAAAGTGCAGAGGTGATTTACTCCTACGCATTCCTTATTCATAGGACATGTCCGCCAAGCGAAAAAAAGCGAGTGACTGGTCTTGGTTGGTATACCTACTTATTTGAGTCACGACGTGTTCATTCGTTCCATTCCATCGATTTCATCCTTTAAAAAATGGACTAAAATAAGAGTTCCTTTTTTCCTGCTTTTTCTCTTGATCGATATACGCCAACTGTAGGAGCGGACGTGGAAAAAAAGCGAGCTTTGACTCAGAAACCAAACGACGCCAGCTAGCCCCGTTCTGCTATGTCAATTTGTTATCAAGTCTCTGCACTACTCAACTACCATCAATGTAGAGCTCTCGGGCTTCCTCGTCTCAAAACGTCAATATAAACTGACGAACATGATGCGAACACAGCAGCTTTTTTTTTTAATTCAGAGAAAAAGCCTTGTCACCCATCACTATAGCGTCCAAGATATTCGGAAGCACGGGCTTCCGTTCATTGGCAAGCCCCTTTTTGTCTCTTAAAAATTTATATAATGGGGCCGGGAAGACGGAAGTCGTCGGACTCCGGGCACTCGAACCGCTCTTGTTTTGGCAATCAATCTTGGAGCAGCAGACTAGACGAGGACTGGTAAATAAACCATGTAGCCAGTATGCACGCTGCTGCTCCTCCTTCACGTCGTCGGCCTCTCTTTCTTATGTAGTGGTGGTGGTCCTGGCCTAAATAGTCACGGAAGCGTTCAACAACTGTTCCGGTTTCTGTTCTATTTGACTCGAGTCTTCCCAAAAGCGTCTTCGCCTCAGAGCTCGCATGGTGTATGGGTAAAAGATTCTTGTCAGATTAGCTCAATGAAGTCATGTTTATCTGCCTTTTTAAAAGAGTACCTACTTAAGATTAGCGGCAGTTTAAACGAACAAGTAACCTGCTATACACTGCTTAGCACCGTGTGAATTTAGCCATTCGACTGCAGCTCAACTAGGAAATTAGCCAATAGCCCATTCTTCGCTCGCACTTGTTGTGGAACCCTAAGGAAATTGCAGAATCCAGATGAGTTCAAATTTTTACGCAATAGTGGAAGTTTCTGTACTCCCACATTAATTTTGTAAACCTCCAAAAAACAGCGGCATATTTAACACCGTATTTTTACAATATACTGAAAAACCAGGCTGACTAAATGATCCACTGTCATTTTTCACTATTATTATTATATTCTTCGTCCTTATGGTCCTGCCTGCTGCGAGGTTGTGTGCGAAAATAGAGAAGTATACGAAGCTCAATAAAACCAAGACACTTGCCTGCTATAAGCAAGTCGCAAGTTAAAAGGCCTATTCCTAGTTCATCTTACGCTATTTTTGAAGACGTCATGCTGGGATAATTATTTGAAGGAAGAGGATGCGCTTTTTGCTCTCTGTTGTGGATAGAGTCCTTTTTATTATCTGTTTTTGTGGGTCGCATCATTTTCTCAGTAGTGCCACCTGTCATGCTGGGATAATTATTTGAAGGAAGAGGATGCGCTTTTTGCTCTCTGTTGTGGATAGAGTCCTTTTTATTATCTGTTTTTGTGGGTCGCATCATCTTCTCAGTAGTGCCACCGTTTCTATCCTTGGGTTGTCTTCCGTATCCGATCAGTAGGAGTAGGTGGAAAAATTCACATATATTTTTTTTTCACTCATCTTCAGAAAAACGGCACTAGCAGACCAAACCGAATTTCTACTCATTTGACGAGAGGAAGATGCAGAGCAGAGAAACGGATGATTCTTAAATAAATTGTGCAGGGTGTCTCAAGTCGGAATTGGGTACTTGAAATATTTCTTAAATTTGTAGAAAGAAACGAACCTCTAATCAGGCTTAAAGTAGCACAGATTTAAAATATTTCTGCATTTTAATAACGGAAAGTACGCCCTAAACGTTTCGAAAATACGATTTTGACTCCTACAACTTTTTTTCTAGAATTTTATGGCAGTTCAAAAGCAATTGAAAATACCATAGTATTTTTTAGAAGAAGCTGTGGATCATCTTTATGGAACACCCTGTATGTGTTTGTGTCTAAACGGTGCATCAGGAAAAATGGAGGCTGCATGGAGCGTCTGAAGAAGGAACGACGACGCGAGGGCATGTTACACTTCCCTTCATTGTTGCAGAAGCGGAGCATTGTTGTTACTGTTCAATTGACAGTTAGTGGTAGTTAGGAGGAACAATGCCAAGGAGCAGAGCAACGGCGGTTTGGCAGTTATGTAAGCCCATAGTCCATCTCCCATGGGTGGTTGGTGGAAGTACAGAAATAGACCTCCGATTAACTGCAGAGATACAGCGGACGTCAGAAAAAAAGAAAGTCCGCTAGCTCTCAAGAAATGATTCTTGATGGCAGCAGAGGCCGAGATGATGAGGAGAAGAACTTCGAGGCACTTCCCTTCATCTAAAATTACACTCAACCTAGTTCCACAAAGTTCCGTTCAATTTACAACATTATAAATTCCGACTTTCTCGTCACTGTAAAGGACGAGTTCAGTCATTAAGTCAGCTCCCTCCCAATGGATTTCAGCACATAAAATTCAAATTTTATATTTAAACTTGTCAAGCACAAGCTTGGAAGCATTCCAGCTTCAAGTCAATAAATTAGAATAAAATACAAGATGGTATTGTGTAGCGTCGTAAAATGATGCAGTATTATTAGTTGTGCATTTTATGCCCAACAAAATCGGAATACAAAATGCATTTTGAAATTCGCGAATGCCTAAGTTATGTCTTCACGATCCAATTGCCCATATCCGGTTAATCTCAGAAAATGCTGAAGTTCAGCAAGTCAAAGATTACATAAGTACTGTAATTTCTCATACTCTTCCTGAAATGTTGCATCTTGGATTTACGGACTTGACCAACTGCATTTGGACGCCTCGTTCGGAAGATACAGTAAAGCCAAGTGGTACTTGCTCAGAGAGGAATGCCGGTTGTTGAGGCCAGTGAGGTGAACGTGTTTCAATTGAATTTTACAGTGATTCGGAACCTGCTGCACCCCTTATTAGCACTGCAACAATGTCGATTGAGCAGGAGGAACCGTTTGACCCTTCACCTACACATGCAGGCAGAGCCAGGAGATTATATAGAGGGATTTCTGACGACGACCCAAAGTTCAAGGAAATAATGAGCTGTGTAGGAAGAGGAAGACAGACCAAAGAACTAGGAACTTACTTAACATCAAATCAAAGAAACAAACCCACCACCACCCACCCCTCCATGCCATTCAAAGTATATAATCTATCATTGAAGTCCGATTGGCAGCCAACAACCCTCTTCGAGCATCTCTACTAACGTCGTCCATTTGTTTGCATTGCATCTCCAAGATTATTGCAGCGGAACCCTATACGACCAAGTTTTGATACAATCTTCTCAACCCCTTCAAAGACGGCTCTCCGCTATAATGCTTAATTGATGCGAGATCTCCGAAGAGCACGTCAAGTCAAAAAAAAATCAACTCATTTCCTGTGTTGTACTGTAATTTCAAATGTCACGTTTGCGGTACTCTGCACTCGAATCCATACCAAATCAGTCTGATTTATCACAACTCCAATTTACACGTACACTTTTGACATGTTTCTTATAACGAGGCTGATTCTTGGTCAGCAAGTTTTGATCTTTTATACATACATGATTGTCCAGCCTCCAGCCAGTAATTTACCTTTGAAAGTAGGGCATACTTTTGATAATTTCAAGCGCTCTTGAGCATCGATTATCAAATTTCTAAACGAGTTTCATACGTATTTCTGGTGCCCGGAAGTTCTCAAGAGATTAAGATTTCTGAGGACTTTTATTGAAACGTACTTTTAATCTGAAAACCACGAGAAAAGGTACCGTTACGGAAAATGCAGATAAAGATTGTCAAGTTGGCAGTTTGCATTGGTATTTATATAAAACTTTTTCGATTCAATCCAAAATAACGGAAATTACTGGATAAAAAACGTTTAAATTTTCGGCGAGACGAGAGGATTAAAAATTATTAACTATGGAGTTTCCACAACGAGTCGAAACAGGGTTCAGTGCAAAAGCAGCACTGCCTACTTCGGTCCACCCGACTCCTAAGTCAATTATGAATTAATATGCACGACGGGTCGTTCGATCATTCAATCAATTTATAAATGCTTATTTTGAATTTCTTATTGCACTGACAGGGCGAAGACATGCAAGAACGAGACGAAAATCTTATAGTAGCAGAGCCAATACTAATCTCCCCACACCCAAATAATCAGACTAGTAGTCTGAATTATGGACATATGGCATTATTTAAACTATGCAGCAGTAGTAGGCTGTTGTATCTGTATCTGCATTATTCCCAGTACAATATTTACTTCCTTGTTCCTCGTGCTTTGTGTGTGCCAACGCAATGGTTTTTGTGAGAGGCGTCCTTTCCATAATGTCTATCTCAGAGTGATGCCAAAATGGACTAAACTAATCTTCAAAAGTGCCCTGTACATATAGAAGCTATAAAATCAAAGCTATAGCAAGTAAATACTGGATGAGGATGAGTGTTTCTAAAATTATGCCTCGAGTCCAACCATCAATTTCTTTTGATAACAATGCAGCAATTAGGAATAAAAAAAAGTGTCATGTTTTGCTCGCTGATCTCCTCCGAAGACTCACACACACGCCCAGTTTTAAATTGCCGTCTTGACGGGTCCGTATTGAATCAATAGTTTTTAAGACTACATGCCGTTCTTCCCAGTAGTTTATATTTACTCAACTAATGCCTACTTAAAATATTTTTTAGCCGGACCACACCTTTCTTCACCCATTCGAATTCCAGAATTGTAGTAATTTAAATTTAATATGAGAATTTCTAATTTAAGATTTGCCGTGAGATTTACACGGGGAATGCTTTATTTGAGATTGAGCTTATCGATCATCTGTGTATGTTCAGCTCGATTTGATTTTAATTGAACTCCGCCTCGTTCAGGAACTGTGGAGCATGTACCTATTTCGAGACCTCTTTACCAGAGCCACTGACTGACTTGAGCAGTGGCAGCTAATGGAATGTAACTGTACGACTTCCTGCCCACCTCCTTCTTCAGCTCATCTCTTGTATGCAAAGGGAGTTCCGGCTTGGGAAGGTAAGACTTCTATATTTAGGCTTTCGAAGATGAGCCGCCTATGCTTGTGTGCCTTTTGGTCGGAGTCTCTGATAAAGTGTGTCATGTCACATTATTAATGCACATTCAGCCAACGAAGCGGAGAGGTGAGATGAAGCCCACGGAGAATGAGTGATGATGGGCCCAGCTATTATTATCTCCCTCGCTCTTGGGCTACAAGCTCCCAACAATAGGACCAGTCTGACTCTAATGAAACCTACCTCCTACCACCGCAGCATTTTTCAATTCTTCACTTTTTTAGCCCAAAATTATGCTCAACAGAAGATCCGCCACACAATGGAGAGTAAAAGTTGGTAAATGAAGGCGTAGAGCCTGTATTCCTACCCGCATCACTCATTCTTCCGCTTCAGGCCAGGGTAGAATGATTCACAATCATTATGGCGTCTGACAGAATTGTTTATCGCCAGAAACGATGAGCTGGTTAAGCATTTAGCACAGCTACCTGCCGCATTTAAAAAAATATTCTCCACTAAAAATTGAATTTTCAGCCCAAATCCCTTGGTCCGCACTTAAGACAAGAAAATTTTGGATTCTTTTCAGCCTCCATTGTAAATTGAAATTCCTAATCAGTTCTCTGGAGTAGTTTTCCAGGGCAGGAGAACTACGTGGTCTATAGCGTATGGATGAAGCATTGACGAGAATTGATGGAGATAATTAGTAGGGCGCTGAGGTTTGGGGAGTTTGAGCTCTAGTAGCCGAAGACGTGACAGGGAGAAGAACGTGTCAAGTCGTGAATTTAAAAGAAAAGAAGGAAGTAAGTACTCCTGGGGCTCAAGAGTTACTTATTTAGAAGAAGAAGGTGCTTGAGTTTTAGGCTAGCCTCCAAAAAAAAAGTTTTTCTAGAATCTAGAACAGCCTGCAAGAGGCTTTCATATGAGCGAAATCAAGGAAGGAAAGTAGGCTATAGTGCGGTTGGATGCCCGGACTAGGCTCGAACCGGAAAATCCGAGAGAGAAGTCGGAGAAAGGGATGTGCGGAAGTGAGCTGGAGTTTTCAATTCGTTCCCGATAGGCCGCCACCAGAGAGAACACTATCATTATCGCTGACAGAGAGAAGGAAGGACAGATTAGTTCCCTCTAATCGGACTAATAATTCTCATGCCAAAAATTCACAAAGGCTATGGAAACTGGATTACGCCTCAACTCGTGTATAGTAGAGATCCGCAGCTCAGCCTTCAACCCGTTCATATCTCTCTGTCGCGAGCTAACAATTAGGCTTACTTACGGCTTAACTTATATTAAAAAAATGAATAAATGCTTCAAAAGCAGCAAGAAACAAGGAAGAAGAAGGGGATGAAAAAATCTGTGTTTCAGTGGCGGATTTGGTTTCCGACGATTATGCGCCAAATCGAAATATCTAACAATTTTAAACATAGCTCTGAAAAACTGGCTATAACTATTTACGAAAATAATTTAATCCTATTTCGCTTGTGCCTATTCTTGAAACTATTTGTGGTCTACATAGTCGAATAATTTTACTATGAACCTTCTAATTTTTAGCCAATGCTAATTAGGCTAAAATCATTAACCAAAAACTTGAAAACTGAGGATGCCCCTGCGTACCCCCAGCCTCATCTCCGCCACTGAACTCTGAAGAAGGAAGGAGTAAGCTCTAAAATGTAATAACTTCAAGGCTTCACGGATGTTTGCAAAAGCTACGGCACACTCTGTAAAAAAAGCGGTAGGTAAGGTAGTCTGACAAAGTAAACACTTAATACATAGTACGCATTGTAGCAGCCCTTGTAAGTCTGAAATGAAAAATAATGCTCCACATGGCACGTGTTTCATACCGCATAAAAAATCTGCCAAACACCTACGCTATAATACAAAATCTGAAGGATACTATGTATTAACTAATAACAGCACCAAGCGGATAAGCGTGAGAGAGAGTTAAATGCTAAATCATGTTCATTGAGCCATGGAGCTTTTAGACCTGCACTACTGGTGTGATTAGCATATATGAGTTCCCCATTGTTTCCCTCTGTCTCGAGCTCCTTCCTCAAGCAATTCCTCGTGGTGCAGTCCAGTGTGTTAATTGGGTTTACATCGGGACTCGAAACAAATGAGGAAATGAAACATGTATCTCAGCCACTACTATACTGCTTCCCAGCACTATTTTAAGCATTTTTTACTCTTTCTGTACATCGGCACTTCAGCACAATCACGACTCTTTCAAGGTAGTCCCACTAATTTGTAAAGGGATTTCATACTTCCGCTATTTTCCTCGCATTTTTGCAAAGTGGGATTACTAGTATTGCTCAAAAGTGCGATTTTTTGTACGCATGCATTGTTGTGGACTCTAATTTGTAATCAGATGCATTTTAGGGTAGGTGTTATTTTGATTCCTGTAGGTGCCTCGTTTCTCGGGTGGGGCAAAAGGTAAATCCTGATTGTATTGTA
>VNWX01001772.1:0-14090 GCA_009869905.1 Ceratophysella communis | reverse complement strand
ATTCCGCCTTTCAGCCTCCGCTCACCGCCTTAATTGCCGACTCTCTCTCATCTCTCCGAATTATATGATAAAATTTCTTCGCTGGGGATACGCTGCAGATCTAATTAAAGCTCTCTGCTTCTGATTGACGCCAAAGAGATCTCACACATGGCTTTGCACGGTGGCAGATACCTCTTACTTTTGCAGACATATTTCAGTATCGGCGTATAAAATTTAATAATAAATACTCGATGCAAACGTATTGAAACGATTTACAAAACAATATTACTTTTAGCCGGTTGGTAATGCTTGAAATTCCTGAAGGTGTTCAGGTGTTAGCTCAAGTTTAGCAGATTAGTGGGTTTTCAAAACTAAGGTTGACGTTGACAGAAAGTCTGGGGATCTCAGACCTTACCTTTCGTTTCTGCCGTGTAAAAAAAATAGACCACACACTGAAGTGGAAATATTGGAATTTTCAATGCTTTTCTTTGGTCGGCAAAGTCGGCTTTCTCCTTGTACTTCTTGCCTTTGACTCAATCAGTAGCCGCCACTTTAAACAACCACCAGCTACGTGTAAATCTCCAGTCCATGCAATGAATTCAGTAATATTCCAGTAATGTCTACTATGAGCTTAAACCACCTCGGTAACTTTCTCCGTTCCAAATCCCATGGACTTGAGCTTAAAGACACTGCCAGTCCAGTTAACCCATTGTTGATCCAGGTCAGAAAATGCCTTCAATTATCATTAGAGCTTATGGCTTGTTATGAAGTTTCTTTTTGGTGGGGCTAAATAGGCTCCAGACACCCTAAAAATAATCTCCGTGTTTCCAGGAATGGAGATCACCCAAAGCGGAAGATTAGCACAGAAGCAGGAGAGGTACAATGTTCAAGCTTATTGCCTTTCGTGATTGTTCAAGAAATACTTGTCTGTATTTCGAGTATTTTCCCAAATAACAATATGCATTCTTGAGAACGAGAAAGTGTCGGTTTCTTGGGGTTTTTTGATGAAGACTTGTGCAGGTTTCTTTCGCTGTATCCTGGAAAAGAAGTAATTGTTGTGTTTGAACCTAATCTTAATCCCCTTAAGCTCTAAGCCCAGTGTCCCACTAGTGAACCCGACATATTGGACATATTTCACACGTTCTACGTCAATTCTGACAAATTAAGGGAAATATCGAAATTCTAATTCGAATTAATCATGCAAAACAACCGTTTGTATTTAATAATAAATGAGTTCATATAATTGAGTTACAATTAATTAGCTTGCAGGTATTGATGGTGGACTTTGCCAATATTCCTACTTCTGAGCAGCGACCACTATTTTGACCCAGCCGAATTGACCAAAACACACTTTGACCAACTCTTGAGAAAATACCTTGAGAAAACTCTTCAGAATTTCTTCCCAGAAGCAATAATGTCAAGTTCAGTTTCTGCTGCTCCGGTGTGACAAGCTTCTGAGCATTGAGCCGAGTTTGGGTTTCCTTAATCCGCTCAACTAATTCAGCTCAAGGTGTTTAAACCATAATTTAGCGGATGAGCAGGCTGGAGGAGTGATGGACATGGAGCAGAGAGTTTCGGGAACTCTATTCTACAGGAAGAATTTCTAAGGGACCCTGCTGACTGCCTTCGGCTGTCAAGTACTCCTTCTCAAAGCTCAAAAGACACACTATGTAAGTCATTGACACACAGGGCCCTTAAGTACCCTTCAAACGATCACTCCACTACATCCACTTAATTTATTGGCCTTAAGTCTCTTTTGTCAAGGGATTAAAGTCCTAAAGCAGAGCACACTGGAGCTTAATAGGCTCTGAAAACAGTAAGTAACCAAGTATTTAGGACACCATAAAATCAAACATTCAAAAGCATCAACTTCGCGTATATACAGCTTGTTCGATTCTAAAATTCAAAAGACTTAACCAACCTACTTGTTCCCACTTAATTTTTACATATTTTATCGTTTGTCAAACATGCAGTATAATTCAAATTCAAGCAGTGCATGACCTTTGACCTTCGCAATTCATAACTGTTGTCAAAAACGTGTAGTCGTTGCCGGACAAATTAATATTCAAAGGCAGAGTACTGAGCTCATACAATGAGATCTCCAGATCATGTTAAGAAACTGAATCCGAAATGCTTGTGTTCCGGACTTTCTACATCTTCCGTATTAGGTTTCCGTATGCCTCATGGCCCGTGCCCGTAACGTGTCTTCCCTCCAGTTCGGTGTTCATATAAGCAGTTCATATATGCCATCGGATAATGTAGTAAATTAAGAAAATTAGAGGAATCTCTTCCTCGTGCTCCTGCTATTGTAACTTGTAACCAGAAGGAACTCTGGAGAGACGGGGCTTAAGCCAGGAGAGCAGCAAGCCATTGGCATCAGGCTCCTTCCCTCCTCATTCAAAGGGTCCGGAAGTGATGGAAAAAAATCGTAAGACAGCTGCAGCGAAAAGGAATTGAATACTAGGTCGTCGTCGTCGTGAGCCACTCGCCGACTGCCCCCACTATGTCGTAGAAACGACAACAAGCACCGGCATTGTCTTCCACCCTCACTGTCACTATAAATACCTCCCTTTCGTCAACTGTCAGCTCAATCCGAAAAACCTTAGCATTAGCATTAAAGCATTCATAAAGATCATCATGAACGCAGTTGGGAATTTTTTTGTGACTGTCTCTCTCTCAAGATCAGTAAAGAAATGCATGAATCCGCATAATCAGGAGCAGCAGTAGAAAATTCCATAGCGCCATAGCGGGAAGAGTGCCCGACTCATAATAAGAAGTTAAGTCTGGAGTTTATTTAAGGGTTCAGAGATGAAGATTTTACAAGATAGTGAATGTAATTTGGATAATGCATGAAATGTAAGTCAGATGGTTTGAGTTCAGTCGACTTCACTGGCCAGGTCAGATCCAGTAGAAGGCTCGAATTCACGGAAATGATACGTTGGGATCCCTGGAGGACGCTGATTTGGTGGAAGGACCGGAGCATCGCCGTTTTCACCGTGAATTGGAGTAATCACAACTTCTTCTTCGTCGTCTGCTTCGAATTCGTCATCGTTCGTAGCTTGGAAGCTTTCGTAGGCGCTTTCGAGTGAAGAATGGATTTGCAAGCGGAGATCATTGAGCTTCGAGCCAAAGCTTTGGAAGAGGCGAGAAGATGCGGATAAGTACCAGCTCGGATCGAGATCACTCAAGGACAAGTTTCCGAAGACTGAGGCAAAGCCGCCATTTTCTTCGTTGGACTCGGAGACTTCCAGGAGGTTGTCGTTGGTGAAGCCAATTGACGTGGTGCTCGTGGATTTATCGACTTCTTGAACAGCATTTTTTGATTCAAAACCGTCTGCAGCTTGATCGTCTTTGGGAGCAGGAGGATGGAGAAGAGCCAGAAATTCGTTGGCAATTCCGTCGGGCTTCTCTTCAGCAGCTTCCAGCTCAGCAGCATGGGAAAATGCGGATTTGAGCTTGTCCATGAGATAGCAGTAGGCATCGTCCACGTGGGACTTCTCTGCTTCGGCAACAACTCTCGTTTCGGTTTCAAAATTTGCCACGAATTGTGGTCCGGAAGTACCATTCTCAGTTTCAGCGATTTCATTAAGAGGGCTGCGTTTCGGAGCTGAGCGGTGTGTATTGAGCTGGATTTGGACGTTGACGAAGAGATCTGTGTGCATTCAAATTGAAAATTTGTAAATTTGTCCGAAAACAGATTTAAAAATTTCACGCATATAAAAGCTCACCCGAAAGAAGGCTTTGCCCAATGCCCGAAACGGTCTTGATCGTCTGGTCCGTGAACATGACACATGCTTTCTTGCCCTCAATGACAGCCTCAGGCTTTCGAATTCCATGGACTGGACAGACTCCAGTAATGAACCGCTTCCCCCGGAAGTAAGAAATCTTGGCCTTGAAGCACTTGGCTTCTTCGTCCGATCCAAACATCCAAACCCAAGAAACCCAGATGCCGTCTTCTCGTCGCTTGAGCATGAGGAAGAACTGGTGACCACGAGTAGCGAGCCATTTGGGGCTCCAGTGGGTCTCTGCTGCAAAACGTAAAGGTAACCTGAAGCAATTAAGGCCAAGATGTGGGTCTACTGGTCCATGCACCCGGTATACTTTTCTTGGCAGATTGAGTCGATAATTCATGTCCAAAATGATTCGTTTATGGGTCTCTGCTTCGAAGTCTCTGGCCTGGAGCAGGACGAAGGACGTGAGGTCAAGCGTGTAATTCGGCTGGAGAAAGTGCTTGGTCAAGTGCAGAATGAAGTCATGGTAAGGGACCATTTGAACGCATTGCGTGTGAAGAATGCAGCGAACGGGACGGAAGTCACAGCCCTGGCAATGCTCCTGTTCCATGCGTGTGCCACGGATCACCATTTCTGCAAATTCGGGAATCAAAACTGAAATTTGTTTCCTTCGCACGGAAAATTGTATATTTTTTAACTGAATGTACCTCGACATCCAGAGTTCCGATACGGACACGGACAAAGCAATCCCTCAGTAGCCACAAGCGGACCTTCCCTTTTGACATTTGCAATATTGGCCAACTCCAAAGACTCAGCCGGGACCAAGCGGATGCTGGCCTTGGGTCGAGCCGCGTTTGACCCGTGATGAATTCCATAAATGTGGTTGATTCCGCGGAACTCCAGTAAATTCATTGGGGCTGGTGATGCCAAAGTTGGGATTGGGAAATTTAGCGAAGGCCACGCCTGGAGACATTCTACAGGTGGAATCGATCTGACAGAGGTCAACGATCAGGTCGGAATTTAGCAGAATCGAATATATTAATTTAGAACGCCGTAAAGTGACGGCGAACGGAATAAATTCAAATTTGGAATTTAGAAATCAATGAAATTAAATGGTTAGATTCTTTAGCTTACCCAAAGTAAAAAAAAATCGATTTGCCAGCAAACTTGTTTGCAAACATTACGACTGATCGCGGTTACCATGGCTACATTATCTGGCTTACTTAACGAGCGTTTTCTTGTTGCAAAACGTAAAGGTAACCTGAAGCAATTAAGGCCAAGATGTGGGTCTACTGGTCCATGCACCCGGTATACTTTTCTTGGCAGATTGAGTCGATAATTCATGTCCAAAATGATTCGTTTACAACTCCTCTGACCTGGCCCTGGACATAATACTGTACAGACACCTGAAAATTGGCAGTGTGGCCCAAACCCGAATTCTAAACAACTCTTGCCTCAGTTCCGCGTTTATCTCCTCTTCAGTTGCACCTCATCACATTTGTTTGTGTACATTAAGCGGCTTTTTGATTGCGAAGCTCCCCGAAAGAAAGCTTATGCCCTGATTTTCCCCAAAAATGAGCAGACTAAACTCTCGTAAATCATGCTAAGAAAACAGACTCAAGAGCCATAAATACGTTATTTGGCGAATTTTGCCGAAAAAGTGACCCAATCCCGTTCTGGAAAGTGTTCCATATACAGACAATTCCCAGAAACCCTACTATATTTACTATTACAACTACTTGCATCCACATCGACGAGGAAAAAGGTGGTTTTCGGCGAAGGCACACGGGATTTGTAAAAAATAAAAAATATATAAAAAAAGCAGTAGAGTTTTTAAAGTACACGGACTTTTGAGACAGATGTTGAAATGTTAAATCGAGCCAGGCGAGGCGTGTGTTGAAGGCACATATAAATAATTGAGGATGGGTAGTCAGTTTCCAAAGTGGAACCTGCTCCAAAGATTTACGAGTTAGTTTTACCCAAAGTCGCCTCAGAGACGCAAGTACACAGAGATCTTTACTTTATTAGCCAAGAAGCCGAAAACCCCAAGCGCCAAGCGCCACGCCAGCCTGGCACGGGCCTTCCTTCAGCTTCTGTATTATTATGTAATGCAACTGACTAGGGATAAGATGTCGCATTTCGACGCGTTTTCTTAAATTCAATTTTTTACTGAAAACAAGAAAAAAATCCATGTATAAGAAACATCGGTAAAATGCACGTAATATTGTATGCGTCAGCAGCTCTACAGCAGTCAAAGTTTGGGCGTTTCTGGATGGTTGCGCTTTAGCTTCGTAGCGCCTTCAGGTAGCCCTTAACACATCCAAGTAACCCGCCAGTGTTTGCACGAGATAAATTGACTGGGTGCGCCCATGTGGCCGCGTAATTTTGCGGATATTTTGGCGTATTTCAATGAAATTTGGGATTTGCGAATAATTGATAATCTTTAAATAGCGGCTCCAACCCTCTCTGAAACGGAACCCCTTGCCCAGCCGCCTCTTTTTCACCTCTTCAATTTTTCATATAATCTTAGAGTCTGAAAATAATGGAAGACAAGAGGTCTGAGTATGAAGAACGAAGGCTTCTTCTTCTTCAATTTAAGAACTTTACTGTTCTCCTTGCTGTTCCCCGTGTAATTTTGACACTTGACCAACAATGCGTGGCGTAATCCTGGGCTTCCTTGGGCTATGCCTCGTTGATGGGCACCGTGTGCTTCTCCCTGCTCAGCTTAGCCAGACGCCAAAGCCACAAGGACCTTGTCGAAGAAAACAACTGCTCGCTTCTGAATCCCAGCTGCTAATATAAAACACACAATTTCTGCAGAGTGTGTCTATATGTCTGCCTTGGCATTGTTGAATTAAAGCCTTTTCCCCATTCACAACTCAGAAATCAGCAAGTATACACACAACGCATCACACACACAACTGGGAAATGCCCCCGAGAGCAACAAAGGAGATAAACATCTCAGTTTTTATGAATGAGGGCTGCGCAAATTATACGGCAATTAAAAAAAATGAGACGGTTATGAATCAAGTGTCCGATTGTTCATCTCCATTTCTGGGTTCAGAGGGCATTGGAGTTAACTTCCAAGAGTGTCATTTTATCACAATTACCATTGCTGCTCAACGCCTAAATACTAGCAGCCTTGCACCATCAAAAAAACGAAGACTATTGTGCAGTATATTAATTAAGATTAAGGAAATCCACACGGCTCAGGCAGCGAAGCGACATTGGTCAAAAACTTCTGTACTATATTATTATTTATGCACGGCCAGGCCACACGGAATAACTAAAGGCTACGAAATTTTGGTGGTTGAATTTCAGAGTTTGAATGAGCAAAGGTTTTGGCTTAAGTTGGCGAAAAGCATTGCTATCACAAGAGGCTTAAACCGCAGTTGTTAATTAGGTATGCGAATTGTGCCAAAATTGAATGCAATACAGCTTCAGGAAGTACATTAAAATAATCAGCAATTTTCGGTGGAAATTAGGTGAAAACTATTTATTTTATTGGAGATTTTAATCGGCCAAAGATGGTCTCCGTATCGAGTTCCTCGTTCCTCGTTAATCGTCAAGCCAAACAATGAAACTGTAAGTTTATTACTCGTGCCACGAAATATCTAACCTGAATCACCGAAATATTGACCGGCATCAAAGCTTTGACAAAATTATTTATTAATGTCAGAATTCTGAAGGGTTAATTTAAAAAAAAAAACGCCAAAATTAAACTTTCAAACGATACGCTGATAATGCTAATATTTTTTTTAATATTTCAGCTGATTAGCGAAATTGCAAACGCTAGCAAAAATCTCCAGAAGTTAAAGGGTTTAAGAAAAATGGAGCAGACATGAAAGACTATGTTTTTGTTTCTTATTGCTTGCTCCTGTCGTAGTTGGTTGATTATAGGAGTAGTATGTAGAAGGAATAATGGGTCGTGTGTCTGCAATCTTGCAGTCAGAAGTGGAAAGAATAGGATGGATAATATCCAAATTCAATGCAGGCTTGCATGTGCACTAATACACTACTGACTTGGAGCCTAGTCAAAGCTTCGTTTTCGAGCAGCTCAAATATTAGGCTACTACTACTTCTACTACAAGCTACATTATATCATATGGGGAAGACATGCAGAGAGACCCAGGCCAGACTTTTACGAGGAAATATATTACTTTACTACTATTTCCACAATTCCTTATGTTACGGACGGTTTGGAGCATGATTTCGAAGCTTTGAATGGTGTTTGAATAGTTTAAAGTAATCTAGGAGCAATTCTGAGGGTGGTTTAGGCATTTTTAAGGCCGAAAGCTAAGGCGACAACACAGCATTTTAGCATTTAATCGGGTAGTTGCAAGTTGCTCCAGCATTTCCGTTAGATCCGACATCCAACCGTTTTTGAAGTATAAAAAATTTTAGGTCACATTTCGGTATGCTGCCGTCGTGAAGCTCGCTCTAAAAAAAATAGCTTGGAGAAAGTTAGTGAAAGTTCCAATGAGCGTATCCGAGATTTATAAGCCTTGACATTACAAAACCGGGCATCTACCTGTATTATGTGGAATTGCTATCAAAATTTATGAAAAAAGTTTAAATTTTCGAGTGGCATGTATTTTAGTTCATAAGCCTGTACGAAACTAAACAAACATTTTCGGGGTCAAAGTTATATAAAGCTTGAATTGTTAAATGTCAACCGGTCAATTAATTATGCCATTCGGAAAAATACAGTTTTAGAATAAATTATAACCAGAATTATTTTGTATTTATAGTTGTCATATGGTTTTTCTTCAACATTAAAGATTATATTAGTAAATTTCCTAATTCGAAAATCAAAATCAGTCATAGTCATAAAGCTTGAATCGTCAAATTTTAACCAGGCAATTAATTATGCCAGTCGGAAAAATAAAGTATTTAAGAATATTAACCAGAATTATTTCGTAATTCTAGCTAGCGAATGGCTTTCCTCCTTCATAAAAGACTAGATTAGTAAATTTCCAAATTCGAAAATCAAAATCACTCTTGCTTAGGGCATACACCGCACTCTTTTGATTTCCAGTGAACTTGTCCAACTAATTCGCCCCATGGTTATTTTAGTTTTAAAACAGATTATTGAACGGCGTTGTATTTAATAATATGTATTTTCCACACATTGCTTGTTTTTATCGGTGAAAATGCTAGAAAACGCTTCAGAAGTCCCTTTATTAGCGTTAAAATGTATTGAATGCCTGAAATAGTTTGCATTGTTATAATTTGATTGTTGAGACGCTAACAGCAGCTCTTATTGAGACGGAAAGGTGAGCGTAGTAGTAGAGCACGTAGTGTGTTGGGGTTGTTGGATTTTTTGGTGGCTGTTCTTGCTTATAAGATTTTTTGGGTTTGTTTTTGGCTTCCTCCCACGAGGCAAAGGGACTTGGCCTTACAGCCCAGCACAGCCAGCAGCCACAGCCAGAGCATATGAGGGAGAGAGTCCGTAATATTTGGGAAACTTCCTCGCCTCACCTCTCCCTCCGTTCAGTCCAAGTTGAGGGCCTTCAGCAAGCCAGTTCCTCTGTCCAAAACCACCCTCACCACTCCGACACGCTACACCGGACACCCCGGTCACTTATTTTCTCAAACACGTCGTCGTTTTTACGTTATTTTCTACGAAAAACAAAAACCCTGAATTTCAATCTAAACAGCAATCCCGCCGCAAGCGGTAACAATTACGGTCAATATTGTTTCCAAGTGGCGTTCAATCGTGACCTGTGAGTGACTTGAGTGAAAGCCTAGTGTTTAAGTAAGTGTTGACCTGAATTGTGCTCGGAGCCAACGTCAATAAATAGACGAAAAATCTAATATCTATATTTCGGCTAGAGGCCCAAGGACAATGAAGCCGGCCTGTCCGCCGCAAGCGGTAACAATTACGGTCAATACTGTTTTCAAGTGGCGTCCAATCGTGACTCGTGACCTGTGAGTGACTTGAGTGAAAGCTTAGTGTTGAAGTGCTGACCTGAATTGTGCTCGGAGCCAACGTCAATAAATAGACGAAAAATCTAATATCTATATTTCGGCTAGAGGCCCAAGGACAATGAAGCCGGCCTGTCGGGAAGAAGTCAAGGAACTTCGTAGAGCCCAACTTCAGGTGAACTCATTTTTTTTTTCTACCCTCATCATTTCGCCTTCTACTATCTCTTCTTGCTCTCTGCATAATGATCTGTCGTCTATTTACATAATCTACAGACGCTACTCCTCTCACGTTGTCTTTTTCAACTTTTATTTAAACCATGTTTTCTGCTTCTATCGTCGACTCTTACCATAAACAACAGTTTGGCTGTAGCTCACTGCTGGCGAGATTAATTGAGGATTTGTAAATAATTGGAAACTCACTTCGCACTTAATGGTCTTGTTTTTGGCAGGCAAGCCAATAATAGCAATAGCCAAGCTGATAATGCTTAGCGTAATTGTGTATTGCAATGCTAGCGTTTGCATTGAACGGCTTTAAGCATATGCAATTTTTTTGCGATGAAAACCGCATGGATTTAAAATGCGGTTTGCATCAATTTCCGGCGTTTGTTTTTCGCAAATAATTTAAAATTCGAACTTGACTCTGCGCAATTAGCATGACTAATTGCCTTGAGAAAACAACGCCAAGTTATTGAACTCGTCTAGCATCTTGTCTAGACTGACACGGGTTTTTTTGGCTAATGTTCTCAAGAAAGTCTGGTCTGGTCGATGATATCGGTTAGTGAAGCGAAAAGCGTTTAGCCTATGACCCGAAGGATTGAATTTCACTCACAGTGTGTTCTGAGTAGGTGTTTTGTTTATGCGGAATTGAATGATCGATGGGAGTTAGTTCCTTGTTTTCTATTTCCTATAATTATTCGTATTTAAGGAAACACACGCTAACTGACTAACTGAAGCAATACGCAAAATATACGCCAAATATCACGAAATCCCTAAGCTTATTTAGACGTAGGTACTCATTCAACCCTGCTCAACCCCCAGTCCTCCACACACACTTGCACTTTATGTATGTGTCTGTTTTCTGTCTGGTTTGGTGTCTTGAAGAAACAATAATAATTGCTTAAAGAAACGTGGTAGCTGTTGATTTGATCTGCCCTGGCGTAACGTTAACTAACGTGACATCATTTTTTATGGCCGTAGTAGTAAGCAGATTGAGACTTTGTGTCTTTAAAGACTTGATCTTATAGCGGATTCGTATTTTCAATTGAATTCACGTCCGTCGTCGTCGTCGTCTCCCTTTCATTTTTGCTATTGTAACGTTTTTTATGCTCTTAACGTTCTCGCAACGTGTTTCTCAGTAACCAGGACACCGTTCCTTTAACGCCTATTGTGAATAGACACAATGCAAATTCGCATCATTTGCTGATTATGATTAGTTTGCTGGCAGAGCTTCGTCGTGCAAGTTCAGCGTTCATCATGAGCCGTGGGCCTGCATGTTTTAGTGCTTGATTAAGATTAAAAATTATAGTTTAGTGACGTGCTGGTGGTAACAAACATTTTCCACAAAAACTCTAGAACCAGATAAAACTGGGTAAATAATGGGTATTTTAGTAAAATGCCTAATTTAAGCTTTGGGATAACGTGTGTATGTATAGTTCACTGTCACAGCCTTATGAAATGATAACGTCATTTGAAACATGATACGCGGTTGAATATATCGGAAGCCGGAAGTAAAGTGATATATTTTATCTGGGGCTCTCGAGGGATAAGATAGCGGAGAAAGCTTCAAAATCCAAGCCAAAGCCTGACTCCAGAATGTCACATTTTTATATTGAAATAAAAAGGTTCAACAAACCGAGTGAAATTCAAGTCTAATCTTATCTGGCGTATGTGGAGCTTACACGTTTTCAGCTCGTAATCGTTTGCAAGCTCCACGGACACGTGCTGGCTTGGCTTGGTGCATCTTGGATAATTCATTGAACCTGGCTTTCGATATCGATTGAATTTACTAACAATAATTAATGTTGACAGCTCGCAAGGGCTTAGTACATATTTCATAGATTCGAGGCTGCTTCGGTGAAAGTCCGTTTTATGCCGTTGTGGTGAATACGTGCTTTAATGCTGTGCTACTGACTTAGACCATTGACCGCTTACACAATGCTTGCAAATTATACGAGTAGCATGTTTGAGAGCAGTTCATATTTCTGCATATGTGTTTGTATATCATTTTTTATTTTTTTTATTGCAGATTGGTGAATTCCATATAAACCTGCACGCGGAGTTCCATTGACTGAAGAAGCCACTGAATTCCATTCATTTTCCTGCTGGCCCCCAAAAAAGTGCAGAGTGAGCACTTGAGTAATGATACTATTAGACTCAACAACAATAACAACTGCCCATTGTCTCTCAATGAATGAGTGATCATTGCGTGTGAATTACTGGGCTGCTAATCAATAAGGCGTGGCTCATCGTACCAAACTCTTTTTTTTATTTATTACACCCCCAGAGTCTCATTGCAAGGCTACTGAAGTACTATGCAGTCAAAGCACCGTGTCCCATGTGCTAACACTTCGACAAATGTGACTTGAGTTTAGCTGGACAGCAGCAGCGGAGAGAAAAGGGCTTTTGTGTACGATTTTTTTTTCTGGGGTGAGAATGTCATTTTCAATTCCGTAAGGACCTTTAGTTGAGAGTGTGACAAGGGAAAGCCCGTGTGAAATCAGGCTTCAAATATGTCAGTACTATTATTTGAGCCCAGACAAGTTGTCAGTTGTTGGAGCGAAGTGGGATCCGTGAGCCAAGAGAGTGGTGATTGATTGGTTTCTGACCCGTTCTCGGCCATTCCAGACTTGTTGACGAGGGGGTCTTGTTTGGACATGATGGCTTCGTCGGGGTGTCGACGGGCGGAGAGCCGGCGGTCGACCGACGAGGCTAATGACCGCCTCCACTTCCCTGCCACGTACCGTGAGACTGAGGGAGATCCGGAGTCAGCCTGCTCCTGTCCCCATCCCGCCGCTGCCCCTTTGCACCCCTGTTCCGGGAACGTCCCGCCGCGGGGGACCTGGGACTCCCACCACCACCTCCGCCCTACAAGCCACTGTGCATGTGATCGACATTGGGCCGTCCCTGATGAGCCGGACACCTGTGACAGGACGACGGTGCCTGATCTCAAGACAATACTCCTCTAATCATCCCTCCCCCTGCCTCATTAGCAGCTCCTGGAGCTGGGATTTCGTGTCAGAACTATGGCAATTTATGACTCGACTCTCAGGTGAGTGTAACAACGCTTCACTGACTTTATTTCGTACCACTAGCTTTCACTAGGACTAGGACTAGGATGCTATCTAAATGCAACGCTTGTCAAAAATCCAGAATACCGGTATACTACATAAGCATTCTGCTTTAGACATCCGGCGTTCCACTCCACCCCTGAATATTTCATATTGCAATACAGAGGACAACCGAGGGTTTAAGGCCATTAAATAGTCCACAAGGTCTATGAAACCATTACTTTGCTCACTCCCAAGCGTTGACATGTCATTCACTGTGACTTTTTATACAATTTTTTTTATATATTCCGGAATGACTTATAGAATGCAGAGTGCACAATGAAAAAAAAAATAACTGCGATGTTTTTTTTTCATGGAGAAAGTATCGAAAAATTGCATGCAAATAACCTACTCACGAATGCCTGAATTCCGCGTTTCCGTTCTTACTATCGGAAGTAACTAAGGCCGGAGCAAAGTAAAGAAGTATGTATATGTTCTGAGACCCGTCTTGAGACATGGGCTTTCCTATACGTAGTTTAGATTAGGAGCAAGCCAAGAAAGTAAATACTTGGAAAGCTTTGGCACTCGAGTCCGAGTGGTCTGTGGAAGGTTAACTACTTTCTTTCTTAGAGTAGCATCGATTCTTCTTCAGAGTTTTCTCCTACTATATTTTACTACGAACCCTCTAGAGCTCACCTTTCATTTTTTTCTTCTTCTAAAAGCTCATTGATTTTATGACAAAAGGTTAGAGAACGGGTTTCGTAGATATGAACACTCCGAGTCAGACATTAGAGGCTTTCTCTCTCTGACTGTTTTCCATCCACTTTCCATCAAGCAGCCATGAAATCCGAGTGGAAAGTGGAATATGAGCTTCATATTATCCCGACATTAATCTATACACTCCGTCAATATACTTTTTATTTCGTCATGGACTGGCTATCAAGGCTTTTACAAGGGGTCAGGTTGGGAAAGAGCGAAGTCAAGGCTGGGGTTAAGCTTGAGCGTCAGAGTTCTTAATGTCGAATCGAATGTCGAGTGAAATTTCCTTAAAAATCATTTTTCGTGTAAATTCGGTACATTTTTTGGAAATTAGCCGTGAAATTGACGATTTAATTAACCGGATAGCCGAAATCGAGGAAAGCCCGTACCTAAATTGATTAGCATGGACGCAATCGTTTTACAAAAA